>JANZXP010107480.1:0-18925 GCA_027576715.1 Erythroxylum flavicans
GGTTTTCCCAAAGTATGTTTGGAGTTTGATCATTTCCTAGAAGAGCAATTCCCCAAAGAGTATGCATTACGAAGAAACGCTCTTCAGCTGAAACTACAGCCTATCAAGAATGAAAACCAAAATGCCTGTATGTATTGCTTGATTCTCCTGCACTATCCAAAGAATATTGCTTTATTATAAGTGGTGTCTAACGATCTGCATTTTTTTAAATATAAGATTTTTTATTTTTTGTTCTATAATTATCTATAAATTCTTCTACAAAGAAACTCCTATAAACATAAATTATAAATAAAAAAATTCTATGAATTCTAATTTTTTGCATTCAATTTAATTATTTTCACTCTTTTGTGCTTATATAATATCTATGCTTCAGATTTTATTCCATATCTGCTGAATATCAATTTAGGACACTTACATATTTAACATTGACTGTGCTGAGGGAGAAAGGAAAACGTGAAGGTTTCAACTCAATAGTACATAATGAGAGGGTAGGGACAGGGCGAAGGGGAATTCTTAGTTATAGGTGTAGGAGATGGCACCTCTTTCCTTTTTTGTGCTTACCAGCCGTGATATCAGAAATTGTTATTAAGAAGCTTTGACTAAATGATGTTTGTATAACTTAAGGCCAAATTCCATTGTTTGTTACTAATACACATCTGCTTTCAGGTTCTACTAAAGCTAGTAAAAGTTGCCCTCCGTTACACTCTAATATAGGGGAACACGTACAATCGTGGGCTAATCCTCGATCAAAGGTTCATGTTGGAGTTGGATGTGATTCTTGTGGGGTAACTTTTTGTTCCTTAGTTATGTTTTATTGGTCCAGCTTGTATCTTATGATTTGGAGTTAATCGTATCCTGTGCACTTTTGAATACCATTCTAGCCATTGTTTATAGCTTGTTACATTTTCTACTATATGTCAACAGATGTACCCCATTGTTGGTGATAGATACAAATGTGAAGATTGTGTGGAGAAAATAGGTTTTGACCTCTGTGGAGACTGCTACAATACTCCGTCCAAACTTCCAGGGCGGTTCAATCAGCAGCATACTCCAGAACACAAATTTGAGCTTGTGGAACAAAACAGATCTCGTAATATATTGCTGAGACTGGCAACTGGGCCCTTCGAGGATTTTACTACTTTAACCAGTTTTGATGATGCTTCAGAAATTTCAGAATTTGAATTCCTTGCTCCAATCTTATCTGGTGACCCCAGTGAGGGAACTGAAAATAGTTCACCTAGAGGTTCCAACCCTGAGGGTGCAGAGGATCAAAATGGGAGTGAATCTATAAGTTAAATATTTCTTCTTGTGCATCTTAAGCAGGGATTTTGGGTTTGCAGAGGTTTGGCCGTGTCAGATCCCAAAAAGAAAAGGGGAATTTCCACTCGGAATTCCTTCCTGGTTGCTACACCTGTGGGTGTTTGTTCTCGAAGGAGCTTTGTCATTATTTTCTTTTAAATGCACTGCTGGGTTGGGTTGCTGATATCAAGCTCTTAACTCGAATGACGACAAATATCTATTTTGACCACGTTATTTATTTTAAAGGGAGATACCTGAGGCTCCATTAGGGTGCTAAAAGTCAGCTGCATTCAGAGTTTGAACCGGTTGCATTTAGTGGTAACTGGTAACTTACATTACTATATTTATTATTGTGCTCTTGTGAAGCCACTATCATAGGAGGGTCTCGCACCTTAAGTATGGTTTTCTCATCTCTACAGTCATCATGTGATCAGTTCATTTTGTGTCTCATCATTTGGTTCATCCAATTTGTTTATCCCTCATCAGTCATAAATTGGATCATCCATTTGCGTTCTGGTTAGGCTAAGTAAATTATATTGTAAACTCTTTTGCATATCTCAGAATGCCAGATGGAACAACTTCCTTGTCTTAAAGTGTATGAATAGATAAAAGGAATCTGTAAACCAAATTGGTCACTTCTCCAATATTCCATTTCTTTGACCAGCAAATTCTCAGACTTCTTCCTTCTTTTCGGTAATTCTCACACTTTGGACGAGAAATGTCTTAACTTTTTTATTTTTTGTGCTTTTGTCACGTGTCTTCGTGATGTGCTATGTTGTGATTCTTAGGTTGAATTTTCTTTTTCTTTCTTTTCATTTAAAATTAAGAAAGGTATACCTATTGAGCAAGATCCGAAAAGCAAGTTGGTGTATCCACATAAAAAGTCATAAAATAATAATTCACTAACAGAACTACTATGACAGATCGAAGTGGGTGAGTGTGCCATATTGTTTCCATCCCTTTTGATATGTCCAACTTCAATGTTAAGAATTCCCTCCACTTCACATTTGATATAATTAGGAATGCCTTCAAAATTTGCATAAGATGTCAAACATGTATTGATAGCGGATATTACTACTTAAAAGAGTCACTTTCCACAATATTACTACTTAAAAGAGTCACTTTCCACAATACTCTTTTGGATTCAAAGTTGTTTTTAGCAGTTTTACCTTCAAGTACTCCTGATGTCTCAACCATGTTTGGGAAGAGAGGGAAAAGGGCAAGGGATGCAAGTTGTGGCCATTAGACTGCCCTTTCAATCCCAAAGAATCACTCCACAGCTCGTTGATTTAGATTTTTTGTTCCACATGTCAAACATTCAGTTTTTAAGTAATTACTTACTGGAAGGTTTAATCCATTTGAGGTGCTCGGATCTACAATCCTTCACTTCCTGTTCTTTTGCACTATTTCAATAAAGAGTATAGTTCCTTTTTTCAAGAAAGGGAAGGTAATGAATTAATAGGAAAAGTTACAAACAGTAAGTTACAAGGCATAAGAAAAAGCAAGAACCAGGTTGAAACTATGCAAAACCAGGACAACAAACAAAGGCACAGTCTCAGTCCAGGTGTTGACTGAACAAGAAAGATTATTTAGTCTAAGTGAGGCTGTAAGTATTGTCATGTAATACTCCCTTAACAGTAGCCTGTTGAGGAATTATGTTACAAATAGCCGAGAACTGTCCATCATTAACAAAAGACTCCATAAAATTCTAATTGCCTTGCAAAAAGTCAGTAGAAACGCCATCGTCTAAGTTCCCTTCAATCGACAATCTCATCTGTTCCTTGAAAATTGTGAGCATGATCCAGGAGATGTTACCTGTGGCTTGTGGGAGTGACTGATAAAAAGCTTACAGTTTTTAAATTGTAATAATGCATCTAGTTAATTTATCATTCGGTATTCCTCTTAGCTTTCTTCTCATGTGAACCTTGTTACTAATTTTGTTGGAGAGCATACCAATGCCTCCTCCTCTTCCAGGCAACCATACATCCTATTTCACCTTTGTTTACTAGACCATAGGAAAATCCTAAAGATCATTTCAATAATCTTCACTAAGCTTTAAGAAACATAATATGAGAGAACCAATATTAAATTCAATACAACATTGACTGATTGAACTCTACTTATACAGGAGAAACTCTTGTTACGTTAGTTTTTTATTAAGAACGTACGTTCTTTAAGGGTATGTTTGGTCGAGAGCTTATTAATAGAATGGAATGGAATGTAATGTAATATTATTCTATCGTTTATAAAGAGGGTTTATAATGGAATGAAATGAAATGAGATGGAAGAGGAGAGTTTCATATTACATCTCATTCCATCCTAAACAGTAAAAATGAAAAACTTCCTATTTGGAGGGTTTATGAAGGAATATAAAATGATAAATAACTTTACACTATATTACATAATAAACTCTTTATCCAAACAACAATTCACTATATTACATTATAAACCTTTCTATTCTTTCCAAACAACAATTTTATAATATACATCAATTTACGTTCCGTTCCATTCCATTAAAAACTTTACGTCCAACCAAACACAGCTTAAAATTTTGACGAGTGATATTTTCAGTTCATTTGATACCTGATGATTTTGGTGATACCACAATTTTTAAGGCAAAAAGTGCATTTTGACCATAATTTTTTAATCAAAATACAAGTTAAATATTAAAATTTAGGAGCTTTAAAAATAAATCTTAACATTTACAAAAAAATTCAAATTAAATCTTAA
This sequence comes from Erythroxylum flavicans, assembly GCA_027576715.1. NCBI lineage: Eukaryota > Viridiplantae > Streptophyta > Magnoliopsida > Malpighiales > Erythroxylaceae > Erythroxylum > Erythroxylum flavicans. The sequence continues at coordinate 4,030 of JANZXP010107480.1, forward strand.
TTATATGAAAATTGATGGAGTTATGTATTTGTTCGTTATGTGACACGTTAGTGTTGACGTGGCATAAGTTAAACATTTTCATTAATAATGTGAGTTCCACTGAGTTACATGTATGTCATTTAACACAATGAGACTCACTTTTAAAAATGATATTAAAATAATCTAATTTTTATATAATTAAAAATAAATAAATATTAATTAACTTAAATAATATTATTTAATCATAATAATCTTAAGTTTAATTAGAAAATTAAACCCTAATTACAATTCCAAGGTCAGGAAGAAAGATCCAAACTCTACTTGCTCTGTTTCATTATGTTTTTTAGATAATGTTAGAGTGAAGAAAAGGATAATAATTTTTTTTGAAATTTAAATTTAAATTACATTATCATAGCAAATGTTGTTTCATAACTCCTTACAAAGTATCATATTTACTATACCAAAACTACGGAACTATTGCACCATGCAACTACAGATGAATTACAACATAGAACATTACAATGACCATTTTCGTTTTACTTCATAAGTAACCCATCCTTGTTTGTCATTAGCAATAATGGCTGCTCGCACCCAATTCACAATCTGTTTTGCAAGTTGCTATTTCCACATTTTTATAAATTCTTCGATTTCGTTCTCTCCATACAGAGGAAATGAGAATATGAAAGGTAGTCCTAATAATCACACCATTATGTTGACTATGTTTCATACACCTGATGATTAGATTCAAAGTTTCCATCCACTCAAAAGACTATTGATGTAGTTGCAACATCATTATCAGCTTGTTCCATATTGCTTTACTATTGATTTATTGATGGGTCTATAAGGATTTAGTTGAGTTAACGACCAATAAGATGACAAAAGAAATCACGAAGAAGATCACCAAGGAACTTTATGGCAAAAAGTTCAGAAATATGGGCTTTTTATGCCTATTCATAAAGATTTTTTGACTATAAAAGATCTTAATGCCATTTAAAAGCTTGGAAACCTTCACGAGCTAAAAATTGCATAGGGAGGGAAGGAGAAGATAGCGGAAGTTACGGAAAAAGATCATCAAGGAAAATTGTGGCAAAAAGTACAGAAATATGGGCTTTATTATGCTTACGTGCCAAATGGCAATGATGAGAGACAGAAGAATCAAGAAAAACAAACGAAAGAATTAGAAGAGAATGAGAGGGAGAAAACTAAGGACGAATTGTTATTAAATAATTGGTTGTTACATGATATTACATGTGTGAGCCTCTCATTGAAGGTCACGTATCATGCTATCAACTTTTTGTAAAGAAAGAACAAAACTACATCATTTTAAAGGAAACTGTCCTTTTAGGATCTAAACACTTATGTTTTAGAAAACTATGACTTGTTGGTTCTCACCCTCTATATGGCACCTTTTCTTATAACAATTCCTCCCTATTCAAAAACCTTATCCATAAGGTTGGCGTCTAGGTAGCGGTGTTGCAGTTTAAATAAGGGCTTCAACATATCTTCATCTGATGGGTGGCTATCCCACCACTAATATTTGCGTTAATGGTCTATTGTGGTGTTTTACAATTTGATGATCTCGGATGGCCTCTAGATATTTATCCTTGCGAGGAGCTTGGATTGGTAACTCAATGGAAATAAGCACCTTTTCTGCGACCTACTTCTGGCATTGCTAACTTGTAGGGGACACGTTTAATTATTTCCACGACAAAGATACCATAGTAAATAGGTGACAACTTCTGAGAACTTCTCTACAACAACTGTTGCTGATAGGTTTGGAGTTTAAAAAACTCCAGATCTCCCTCATTGAACTCCTAATCTGTCCTTTTATGATCTGCATGTAATTTTATACGATTTTGAGCCATTTGGAGATGGAACCTTGTAGATGCTAATGTCATCTCCCTATCCTTTATTATCTGATTGATAATCAAGTTTCGAGAGTCCTCCTTAAAATAAGGTACGTAGGCGGGTATAGGGTGGTTGTATAACAACTCAAAATGAATGAAACCAATGATCGTGTGGTATGGTGTTGCACCAACACTTGACCAAGGAAATCTATTCTACCAAACTAGTTAGTACAACCCTACAGAAACACTGCCCATTTAACTGAGGGTGGTAAGTAGTGGAGAACTTGAGGCTTACCCTTGCAACTTGAAAAATTTCCTCCATAACTTACTCAAGAAGAGGGGATTCCAATTACTTACAATGCTCTCGGCATCTGTACAATTTGAAAAAATGGATGAGAAATAACTGAGTTGTATCTGTAATTGATAAAGGATGTTTAATGGGTATGAAATGTCCATATTCGCCAAAACAATCCATGATCACCATTACTCCTATTTTTCCCTTCCAAGGGGGGAAGACCTTTTATGAAATCCATTCTTATCTCCTCCCATTGTCCCTCGGGGATGGGTAGTGGTTGAAGCTTGCACAGATACTATACATTCTAGTATTTACTCCTTTAAAAAATTACATATCCCTTCACATAATTCCTTATGTCCTTACTCGTCCCCTTCCAATGAAATATATTTTGCAACCTCTTGATAGTCATAGTAACACCAGAATGACCTTGAGGTCCATCGTGGCTCAAAGAGATGAGTTTCATATGCAAATCCTTGTCGAACCTAATGACTAACCTTCCTCTCCATCGTAATATTTCATTTTTTTATTCGTAATTACTGAAAGGAAGGGTCCTTCTTCCATGAATTTTATAATGTCTTACATTGTTGCATCCTGCTTCCAATTGCTCCTAATTTCCTCTAATAATCTGATATGGATTTGAGACATGGGAAGTGTGAGAAGCTTCATGCCTGTTATATGGGACAACACATCTGCCGCCTAATTCTCCTTCCCACTTTGTGATATAACACTTCGAAATGATACTTAAAAAACTTCAAAAGCCATGTTTGTTGGAAAGGGTCGAGATTTGTTGCTTTAACAAGTATTTTAGGCTTTGGTGATCAGTTTGCACCTAAAACCTCCTTCCAACTAAGGTAATTATTCCACTAGCTGATTGCTTTCATAATGGCTAGGAACTCCTTCTCATAAGTGGATAACCATTTATGCTTGTCCGCTAGCATCTTACTTGAGATGTTTCTCCTTCTATAACACTACTCTAATGCTTGTACCGCTAGTGTCGCCCTCTAAGGCGAAATCAAGCACAATCAAGATTATGACATGAGTGCCTCTTTCACTTTTTTGAAGTCCTGTTGTTGTCATTCTCCCCAAGCTCACTCGTTGCTCACCTAGGCTTTAAGCAACTCATTCAATAGCTGGGCCATTTGATAATAATTCTATATGGATCTTCAATAATAGCCTACTAATCCAAGGAAGCCTATAAGCTCTTTGAGTAATCCAAGTATCAGCCAATTTCTTGTTGTGTCCACCTTTTTGTCATCTATGGCAATCCCTTTCTTGGAGATGGAGTGGTCAAGATTCTTCAGCTGTCGAGCTTTAGAAGTGCACTTGCTCCCATTGCGATATAGTTTTGAGAACTACCATAAAGTGTAATATGTGCTGCTCGAAACCTCGACTATAAATTTGTATATTTTTAAAATAGACAAATATGGACCAATAAAGGAAGGGCCTAAATATCTCTTTAATCAAGCTCTAAAAGGTAAAAGGAATGTTTGTCTACCCGAAAGGCATTCTAAGGAACTCGTAATGTCTCTTATGGGTTTAAAAAGCCATCTTTGTAACATCTTCATCGTACATTTGGAATTGTTGGTGTCTAGACTTCAGGTCTAACTTTGAGTACTAACTTAATCCATGAAGCTCATTAAATAACTCCTCAGTTAGGGGTATTGGGAACTTATCTTTCACTGTCCATTTGTTGAGCTCTCAATAGTCAATGTACATTCACCATAAATTGTCCTTTTTCCTTACCACCACTACTGGAGATGCATATAGGCTTGAGCTACATTGTATGGAATCTTATTACAGCAACTCAAATATCACTCTTTCAACAATGTCTTTTTGCTTCCTAAAGTAGCAATATAGCCAGACATTGATCACGTCTGCTCCCTCCTTAAGTTTGATCCTCTAATCCTAAGCTCTCTTTAGAGGGAGCTACGTAGGTACTTGGAATAGTGATTTATACTTTAATAGTAATGATTGAAGCTCATCAATGGATGCAGTTTGATCTTATAGATTCATTTGTTGCAACAGATGCTCAACAGGTAGGTTAATTATATCATATACAATCTCCCCACATATTCCCCCATTATCATTTTATTTAGCCTCTTGGTAGACACCATCTTCGTGCCGTGTTTCTTAATTCCTAACATAGTTACCATTTTCCCTTCCTAGGTAAACTTCATAGTGTGTGTCTTGAAGTTACATAGGACATTGTTAAGGTTAATTAGCCATTGCAACCCCAAGATGACATTGTAGCTTCCTAGAGGGATTACTAGGGAGTTTATTATGAAGGACACCCCTTGCATGCACCACATAAACCCTTTATATCATTGATGGCAACTCATTCTAAGATCTCCCCCAATTATAGTTTAGATTCCAAAAATCTCCTCCAGTTGGCTTTAGCTTCTTCTAACTAAAGCTTCATCAAGGAAGATCAACACTTGGATAGGTTTTCTTTAATGATAAACCCTCAACACTTGGATAGGTTTTCTTTAATGATAAACCCTCACTTGCATTTGTTTACATTCTTTCATTGATTCCCCCAATCATGGCCTAGAATAAGACATTAGGTTCATATTGCTCACCTGTGTTTTCTTTAATTGTTTCATGAGGTTCCTTTTTATGTTCTCTGTTCCATTCAACCACGTATAGCTGCATTTGTTTCCTTCTACATTGGTGGCCATGTATGTACCTTTCATCTCATTAAAAACAAAGTCCTTTGTCCTGACATTCATTAAAGTCCTTATTGCTGACTACTTTGGTTGAAGCTGAACTCCTACTTAGGCCGCTCTTTACAGTGTTTCCTTAGGCTCTGAGTTGGTTAGATGCCCTTATCTGGTTGGATTTTGAGGCCTATGTTCACTGAGGATCCTCCATTATGGTTTAGGGTGTTGTTGATGTTGGGTGAAGTGTAGCTTTGGAAGTTCCCATTCATGTTGCATGAACATTTAAGACCGCTTCTTACATCCTTGCCAGTGAGTAGGCTTGTTGAACAATATGGGGTTCAAGGATTTTAACTGTTACTTCTAGCTTCAACTTAAGCCCCTTAAAGAAAAATATGATAAGATATTCGTTAAGTAACATTAGTTTGTTAGAGTACTTGTTGAATCATGCACACAATTCTTGAACTAGTTGCTCTTGTTTGAATTGCTTAAAATCACCTACGGTGTCCTTAAAAATTTCTACATTGAATCTTTTCCTTATCAAGTCAACCACCTCATCCCACTTTATTAGTTCCTTCTGTTGTAATTTACTTGTGGTTAGTTGATACCATTCTTACGCTTCCCCCTTTAACTGTAGTATTGCAATCCCTAGTTTCTTCTCATTTGAATGTTCTTAAGCGTCAAATTTTTTTTTGCACTTATACACCTTAACTCTTTACTCCATTTCCCTTAAACATTGCCTTGAGTTAGGCGAACTTCTTTTTCTACCTCTCTATCATACCTTGATTTTCCACCAAGAACTTCTCGCTTTTGGTTTCGTTTTCCAAAACTATTTTTAGGTTTTCCTTAATACTTATGAGTTTAGCTATGCACATTCTTTCTACCATGGTGATGTTTCAAGGTTGACCACTTTGATACGAGTTTGTTATATGCCAAATTTCAATGACGAGAGAGAGAGAAGAATCAATAGAAGTAAATAAGAGAATAAGAGAGAAGGAGAAACCTAAATATGATTTGTTATTGAATTATGAAAAGGATGTCAGGTTGTTACATGATATAAATCCGTAAGCCTCTTATCAAAGGCACATATCATGTTGTCGACATTTTGTGAAAAAAGAACACAACTACATTGTTCTTAAGGAAATCATCATTTAGGGTTGAAACACTTAAATTTTGGGAAACTATGACTCATTGGTTCCCTCTCTCTGTATGACACCTTTTCTTGTAACAAAATTTTCAATAACAAAAGATCTTAAATGCCATTAAAATTTTCAAAACTTTCATAAAAATTAAATAGGGATGGAACTTATTATTAGAACAACAAAAAATGGCAATGCAATTGTAGGTGGCACAGGAGCTAAAGAACCATCCAATAAATGGAAGAAGTATAAAAAAAGAGATTAAAGAAGAGTCTAGAACCATTAGAATTAAAAAAGGGGCAAGACCCATATCATTTGCTACAAATAGCATTAAGAACATGATCAATTTTAAGAAAGTCAACAAAACTAAAGGAGAGAGTGGGTTAAATTGTCAAAAGGATCGAGGTTTAAGAAAATGAAGGAGGTTAAAGAAATCAAAGTCATTTGTTAACCAAACTCTATAAAACTAGACACAACTAACCCAAAAATTGTAATCAAAGCTACCATTAAAGCACTAAGCTCTAAAAATATGACACAATTAAAACAAAGACTAGCAAGCAACTCGACAATTCACTAAGGAAATTGGACACAATTAAAGCAAAAACTGAAGCAAAAGTGACTAGTTTGCCATAGAAATTGAATACAACCAAAGAAAGGAATAAAGTCAAGTTCTTTATTATAGTAAGTTTTGATAAATAAGACAAAGTGATATAAGGTAATGCAAAATAAATGGAGAAACCAAAAAGTGGAGTACATGATGAGAAGTAAGAGAAAACTATATTAAAATAAGAAGTACTACCAATACTAATATTTTAGACTTGTAATTGAACCTCGAAAAACTAGACCTTGAATTATTATCACAAAACATTGATTTTGTTTCCAAGTTTAAGAAAAAGGTATTGATTTTGAGATTTAAGTTTTGATTATTAATTAAATTTAAGATTATTATGAGTAATTAATATTATTTAATTTAATTATTAATTATTAATTTTAATTATAAATTAGAAAATATAAACAAAATTTAAAAAATAAATTATTCAGCTTGAGATTTGATAAAAATATTTAAATCATGCCATAATGCAATCCATCCTAAAAATAATTCAATTAAAAGCACAACGATGAGCATCAATACAAGTATGTACAAAAGTCAAGGATAATACAAGTATACTATAAATTCATCCAATGGTCTTGCTTACAATGTCATACCAAAACAACAATTAAAGGAAGACATTGGTCATTCTAGTGCCATCTTCTTCTCAATGAAATAATTGAAATTAATCAGAATTTTATTTTTTTAATATTTTGAACTTTTCAGTGATTATTATTAATTTAGATGTATAACTTAATAAAGAAATTATTTAATTATTTTTAAAATACATGGCTTAAGAAAAAAAACTTAAGATGACCCATTTACTTCCTATTCACATCCCTGTGGAGGTAGAGGTGGAGGTGGAGGTGATTAAGAGACTACGATGGTCGTGGAACGTAAGTTTCACCATAAGAAAGCAAGCATCATTCCTTTGAGAGACTACGATGGTTGTGGAATGCGTGTTTCACCATGAGAAAGCATCATTCCTTTCATCCCACTAAGCATGTTGGGCACGTCATTGATGTCATGAACAGAGCTTCATTTTTTTTCATGAAAGTTTGGCTTATCATTCTATTTTCTTTCTTCAACTAAGGTTTAGGACACTTTGCTTAGGAGTGTACTGAGCCCTGTGAGGTTTGTCCTTACTTACCTTCTTTTATACGTGCTTTTGTTTGCACACATGTATTTTTCACTCATTCTTTCCATGATTGGATTGTAGATACGGGAGTGACAAAACACATGACCTGTAGCTGTGCAGGATTTGTAGATTACTATCGATTACCGACATGTAAACATTTTGTAACAATGGGTAATGAAGCGAAGGAGAGGGTCCTTGGTGTAAGAACCTACCAACATACTTTGCATAATGGACGCAAATTGCTATTATTTAATGTGCTTCATGTACCGATTATTCAATGTAATCTACTTTAAGTATCGGTACTAGTAGACTTAGGTTTTTCTTTTCTTGTTAGTAAGAATGGTGTGTCTATTTATCTTGAAGATACCCTTTATAGTCATGGGCACTTTTGTAATGGTTTATTTATGATGTACTTACAAGATGTATCTGAATCTCTTAAATATTTTGCTCATGTTGCTTCTTCTTCTTCTGTTGATATTGAATTTGAATCTGTTAAATGACATGCTCGATTAGGACATATTGGACAAGATAGAATCCCTAGATTGGCAAGAGGAGGGATATTGGGCTCTCTCGCCAAAGTGAGTCTTCCTACTTATGAGCATTGTCTCGTTGGGAAAGCTAGTAGAAAGCGTTTTGGTAAGGTTAAGAGGGCTTCACATCCTCTAGAATTGATCCACTCTGATATTTGTGGGCCTATGAATGTAAGAGCGTGTAATGGCGCGACTTACTTTATCACATTCATAGATGATTTCTCACGATATGGCTTTGTATTTCTGTTGTCTCACCACTCAGAAGCTTTGAATTGTTTCAAACGCTTTGTAGCTGAGGTTGAGAATCAAAAAGAGAGGAGTATTAAGGCTCTTCGTACAGATAGAGGCCGAGAGTATCTCTTTGATTAGTTTAGAGAAGTTTGTGAGAATAAAGGAATACACCGACAGTTAACGATTCCTGGAACTCCGCAACAAAATGGGGTTGCAGAGAGAAGGAATTGAACTCTGTTGGACATGGTTAAGTCGATGATGGCTTAAGCGAACCTCCCAATTAAGTTTTGGGGGGGGGATGCCTTTATGACTGTAGCATATGTCCTTAACCCAGTTTCCACTAAGTCTGTCCTAACTACTCCATATGAGTTATGGAATGGAGACAAGCCTAATTTGGATGGCCTAAGGCCATGGGGATCAGCTGGTATGTTCACCATTCTTCTCATAAGTTTGGGAAGTTAGGCCTAAAGCTAATAGATGTGTGTTTACTAGATATTATAAGAAGTCTAAAGGCTGTGTGATGTATGGTGAACATCATAGAGGGCTCACTGAGGTTGACTCCCAAGATGTGGATTTTTTAGAAGATGACTTCCCTAGTATTGGTGAGATTAAACAAAATCTTGAGCTCTATGAGTTAGAGGAACATCAAGACGAAGTGGCCTAAATTGATTTGGATTCACAATCCATTCCAATGACTATTGAGGTCAATGGGAGCATAGAACCTGAGACTCAGTCTCCAGAATTATGTAGGAGCCAACGTGGAAATGTTTCGCATAGATACTTTGAAATAGAAGGTGGGTCCTTCTTGAGCATTTTTGTTGATGCTGATGAGCCTTCTTCTTTTAAAGAAGCAATGAACTCACCAATTTTGAGTAAGTGGCTTGCAGCAATGGAAGATGAGATGGAATCCATGGTTAAGAACCATTTGTGGGACTTAGTTGATCTATCCATTGGGCACAAACCCATTGGAAACAAGTGGGTTTTGAAGGTTAAGCGTAAGGCAGAAGGATTAATTGATAAGTATAAGGTCCAATTAGTGGCGAAAGGTTACACCCAAAGGGAGGGTATGGACTACGATGAGACATTTTCTCCTGTGGTGAGATTTATGTCTATTCGCCTTATCCTAGCTATTACTGGACATTTAGATTTGGATTTGTTCCAAATGGATGTTGAAATGGCATTTTTCAATGGAGGAATAAATGAAGAGATCTATATGGATCAACCCGGTGGGTTTCGGGAAAAGGGACAAGAGCACAAAGTGTGTTGCCTGAAATGTTCCATTTATAGCCTAAAACAATAATATAGGCAATGGTATCTTAGATTTCATCAAGCCATTACATTGGTAGGCTTTGCGATGATTGAAGAGGACCATTATGTATACATAAAAAAGATAAGAGAATGTGTTTCTTATACTCTCTTTATATGTAGATGATATTTTGATAGTCGGGAATGATATGGAGATGATCATTGCAACTCAAAAGTGGGTGTCCTCTACTTTTGAGATAAAGGACATGGGTGAAGCAGATTATGTTCTCGGGGTTAAGATCTTGAGGGATCGTTCTGAGAGATTTTTGAGTTTGTCTCAAGAAACCTATATTAAAAGGATCTTGGAACGTTTCCATATGTATAATTGCAAACCTATTGACACTTTGATGGAGAAGGGCCTATACTTAAGTATGGATCAATGTCCTAAAACAAAGGAAGAAAAAAAGCAATTGGCTAAGGTGCCATATGCAAGCGCTGTCGGTAGTCTAATGTATGCTATATTGTGTACTCAACTCATCATATGCTTTGAAGTTAGGATGGTTGGTAGATATCAAAGTAATCTTGGACCTGCACATTGGGCATCGGTTAAAAGGATACTTAGATATCTAAGAGGAGCCACTAACATGGTTTTGTGTTATCAAAGTGGGAGCCTCAAATTGGTTGGATATAGTGATGCCGATGGATCTGTTGATAGAGACGAGCGAAACTTCACATCAAATATGCTTTCATTCTTGAAGCAAGAAATAACAATGCGTATCATTATCCATGATGGATTTTGAGTATGTTACTTATACCTCGGCGGTGTAAGAGGCGATATGGTTGAGGAGATTTTTTAGGAACCTCAACATTATTGGGCATCTTTGTGAGGCCACAGTTATCTATTGTGATAACACAACTGCCCTTGCCTATGCAAAGGACCCAAAGTATCATGGAAAGACAAAAAATATAGATACTCACTACCACCTCATCCTTGATATCATTACACAAGGACATATGGTCCTAAAGCATGTCTCTACAAGAGATATGATAGTTGAACCTTTTACTAAACCCATTACTAGAGATGCTTTTCAAAAGCACATTACGGGTTTAGGTTTGTTGAGGATTTGATGTATTTGTACATTTACTTATGCATTAATGAAATATATTTTTCATTTTAATCTTGTGTGAATTTGCATAGTAGATTAATGTTTAATTGAAAATGGCACATATATGAAAAGTTGTCACCAGGCATGATGTTACTCTCTCATATGAGACCATCGCCCTAATGCTATAATAGCATGTGGGATAAGACAAAATATTGCAAGGTACAAAATGATAGGCAATCTCCTTAATTACTATAGCGTGATTAAGGATTTTGTATATCGCCTTAGCTGAGTGCTAAGATGAGACTTGTTTAGTCGAACATGGAAAATGTATCCCTGTAGCCTTTATGAAGGCAGATTTGAGTCTATGGTGGCTCAAGTCGGTCACTTTCTATAGTGACTGGACTGTGTTCCATATGGTGTTATTTAGAGCTTTACAAACTCTTAGTGGGAGCTCCACCATAGCATACATTTCATATTGCATGTGCTTGAGATGACCAAACAAGGGAGTGATGAATAGGTCCCTTCTTTATCACTATGTGAGCCCTGTGGACATCTAGTCCACCTCTATACCCTGTGGAACTTTGACCTATGTCATAAAGTTAAGAATTGGTGTTGCTAGTTTAGCATATTATCCAAGGGCCATGAATGATGCGGACTAGAGAGGTATGACTAGGAAAGCAGCCAAGACTTCATTGATTGACATGAGTGTCTAAGGAAAAATCATTTTGATATTACATAAGCTATTAGTGACTTATTTCCTGGGTTGTTAAAAAGACATTACTTGTCAATAGGCATGAGTTGTCTATATGGTAACCATGAGCACAAATACAATGTAGGATTTTTTGTATAGCTCTTTATGAAAAGAGGGATCAGAGATGCAAAATCTAGTGTGATTAGAAAGGATTTGGGGTATAATGAGATCTTGAGTAACGTTACATTAGTTTAATGGTGACTTAATGTAACGGTCCTTATTGGTACCTTTCTCGTATGGTAGCATGCTCCACTTCCTGTGTGAAAGTGAGAATGAATATTTGAGGTTGAGAAATACAACATGAGTTGCCATAAACAAAGCATTTGTTGCTACAAATAGGCACGTGTTGCTCTTTCTATAATGGAACATATATTGTTGCCAATGTGTACAAGTGGGAGATGTATCAAAGTAGTGTGTCCACATTGACATAAGTAAACCAATATGGACAAGTAAGTTGTGTCTTACAAGAAAGAGAAAACTTACAAGTAAGTGGTTACTTGTTGGAATATCCAACCCCTTCTCCATTGTCTTTACATAAGTTGCAAAAGAGAGGATGTGAAAATAGGCTTCTTTTTCCCACACTTGCTCTCCCAAGAACATTGAGTTCTCCCTTATGTTCTTATCTCTTTGAGCCACCATTCACAAGGCTTGGGATTTGGGGTGTGAACTAGAGTGAGTAACTCTGGTAGTCGCTCACAACATCGAGAAAGGGAAAATTTGAGTTACTTGGAGCCATTAGAGCACAAGGTGGACTTGTAAAGTAAGCACAACAACAAAGGGACTTGTGAAAATAAGAGAGGTAAGATCTCACCACACCTTCTGGAACTTTGGAAAACTCATTCTTAAACTCGGATTTTTCTAAAAATTCATCATGCAATATCTCACTCATTTCAAATCTGTTTCTCACCAAATTTTAGACACAATTTTATGACATTCTAAGGAACATATCCATATAAAAAATTTAAGCTAAAACAAAGCACACAAAATTTTTCCATTAATGGTCATGATACACATGCATGAAAAATTTTTAGTATATATGGCATATTATTCTCATTTGGCTCAATGTTAAGGATGAAAGCAAGCTATACATGCTCCGAAACCAATGTTGGAAGGTGTGGTGAGACCTTATCTCTCCTATTTTCACAAGTCCCTTTGTCATTGTGCTTACTTTACAAGTCGACCTTGTACTCTAATGGCTCAAAGTAACTCGAATTTGCCCTTTCTCGATGTTGTGAGGAGCTACTAAAGTTACTCACTCTAGTTCACATCCCAAATCCCAAGCCTTGTGAATGGTGGCTCAAAGATATAAGAACACGAGGGAGAACTTAATGTTATTGGGAGAGCAAGTGTGCGATAAAGAAGCCTATTTTCACATCCTCTCTTTTGTAACTTATGTAGAGATAATGGAGAAGGGGTTAGATATTCCAACAAGTAACCGCTTACTTGTAAGTTTTGTCTTTCTTGTAAGACATAACTTACTTGGCCATATTAGTTTACTTGTGCTGATGTGGACACACTACTTTGCTAACTTGTGTTCTCTACTCCCTTACAGGAGTAATCATGTCTCGTGGGCATTACAGTTACCTCTGTTCATCCATGTGCCATCTTAGGTGGATCTAGTCTTTAAGTTCTAAAAGGATAATTACAGTAAGACTTGCTTAAGTGATATCACAAGTTCCAAACTTGAGGAAAGATATTTTAATAGCTTGCCTGATATGCATGATGCACCTTTACTTTCTCTCTGAATCCATATGATACAATTTAATTGCTTGGAGCTCATAAAATCATAGATCATAACATGTGGCCTCATCTGAATTTAACTTTAGAAGATCAATCTCACCTTTCTTGAATTCGGTTAACGTAAATGAGGGTTCTCTTAGGACTTCTTCAAGAACGTGAATCAAATCAAAATTTTCAGCATCCAATGACATGGGTTATCTGTTTCATAAAATTTATCGATTAATAGATTAAAAAATTAATAGTCACAAATGCAATAAAATATAAAATTACAATCTTTCGATTGAATCTCAATAATTGAATAAATTCAAAAACATGAATCATAAATAAGTAAATATATCTTATTCAACTGTCTCTATATGATTCATACTATTTTCAAGTACCACTAACTAAACTATCCAAAATAGAATAGGTCATAAGTAGCATCAAAATACATAGGATATACTTTGATAATCTTAAGTCTAAGGATCAATTATACAACCATTATAATAAATAAATCTATATACACATAGGTAATATTCCATTAAGGGCTAATTTAGTAAACTTATTCTCTAATACCCATACTTTTATTTCAGTATCTCCACACTTTAATTTATAAGATTATTACATTCTTCACAAGAAAGAAACATATCGTGTGCTAATTTTATTATTCTATGAATATTATATTTGGATGAAACTACAAATAGAAACAATTTAGGAGTAACATATAAATACAAATTAAATCTCATAATTATGATTTTATCATAGTTTTAATTGCATAGTAGTTATTCCAAAGATTTTACTTTTAGTATAAGACATCAAAAGTAATTAACAAAATATAGAAATATAAAGAATGCTTTTATTAACTAAAATAATAATAATTATATATATATATAAATAATTATAACCAGATTCCAAGTACATATACTAATAAGATAATGGAACTTTGGGACCATACATGAGTTTGCAACCTTCTTATGCACCTACTATTCGACCCTTAAATTTTGGAGCACTTCTCAGTGACCTTCATGAGGAGCCTTAAGAGGGAGGTTAGCTAGATTACATGCATGAGGGAGGCATGCGAAAACACTACAGCAAACGTGGGCGAGTGGGATAAACCTTGGTGTGAATTTTGGTAGAGTCTCGGACCTTATGGAGATTGACTTGACCCAGCCCAAGGACTTAATGGACTAAGGACTTGACCCATGCTTGGATAGATGGACCACGACTAACAGACTTGTTGTGGGAAGCATTATATCCGGCCAGTGTACTATATGAGCTTCAACGAGATCACATTGCATTATCAGCGGATAGAGATCGTGGGGAAGATCTTGGATGATGTGGCAATGACGAAGAGTTAGAGTTATAGTGGGATTCGACATCTGAAGATAGTGGAGATCTTTGAGGATAAGGATGCTAGTTTCATAATTGAATGTAAACTCTATCTTTTTGTTATCTTGTAGATTCTATCTTATCAGTTAGAGTCCTATTTAGATGTGGGTGTCATCCAATTAGTCCACGTAATGTAATTTGATAGACATGATCTTAGCATGATCTTAGGCAGTTCAATTTGAGTGAAATTGTGAATGTAACTTAGCATCCAAGTTAGAATGCCTATATATAGCTCATTCGAGCTTTGCTCTCAACTCATTCAGAGAGAGAGCATTCCTTGT
>JANZXP010107504.1:0-18916 GCA_027576715.1 Erythroxylum flavicans
ATAATATATTATTAATAAGTCAAAATGTCAGTACAAAAGTCACATATGACTATTGGCCTAGGGCACACTACTAACAATTATAACATGAATGAGATTGACTTCAACTCATATAATTGTTAGTGGCAAAACTACCTAAATTATGCTTGGAATAATAATGTGGGACACAACATGAGAGCATAAGGTCCATCAAGTTTCCAATAAGATAGGTTTGGATCCTTGGAGTCAAAATGGGATATGTTAATGGACGTACGATGCTCTATGATTAATATCCAAGATGATAGTTAGAGGATGATGGAATCCAAATTTGATCACATAATGCATAATCACTCCTTTTCCAATTATAACTTAGAGGTTCAAGTGGAGTAACTTTCTAATGCATTGTTAACAAGGAATGTGGGGAGTCTTCCAAGTAACATAGAAGCACAATCGGTATCTTTATTATGTTGTGAAATTTATAGGGGTAACCATTACAATCATCAATTTTAGGCACTAGAGTATATATAGGAGGATCCATATTACATGCAAAACTATCCTCAGAATACGTCTTATAAGCATACTGATACTGAATCAGATGCAATATGTTATTGGAGCTTATTAATGCCTCAAAGTGACAAGGAGAAAAGATTAATGACATGAATGAAGTTGATGTTCAAGAAGCGAAAGAAGAATAGAGGACAAAGGAAATACAGGTTAATCAGAAGGAAGAGAGCAGTTCACCTTCTTACAGGAAACAATATTGGATTTAATTAACAATTCAAGGAGTTTCGTCATTCCCTATTTTATTAATAGTTTGAGCTTACTTGGATTTCTTAAATTATGTCCTTATTATCATTTTTTGTGGCTTATTTATAAGATACTAAACTGCCATAGGAAAAACAGGTAGAAGCAAGGTACTAATAATAGACCCAGGTTGATTATAACATGAAGAACATATCAAAATAATAATGTTAAACAAGCACTACCTGGGAGGCAACCTAAGAATTAGGATAGGTTTTATATTTATATTTAGGTTTTGTTTTGTTTTCATGTTCTGTTAGTAAGCTTTTTTGCAAAATCTAGCAGTTAAGTTTCTTATTTTCCTATGTTTAGAGTGGTTTTGATTGTTAAATCTCGTATTTGGAGAGTTGTTACAGGTTAGGGACCACGTTTTAGGGTATACACAAGGCAAATAGAGCCAAACATGGCAAAATTGGAGAATTCCAGCCATGCCACGATTATGACATCTCCCAAGATTGTTCATAATGAGAATGGGAGCTCTTTGTCATGATTGTGGCACCTTCTAAAATCATTGCAAGTGAGAGTGCAACCTCTCTGCCACATTCGTGGGGACCTACTCTTGTATACATATAAAAATAAACCCTAGTTTGCCCTTCTTTCAAACCCTAACCCTTTAAATAATTATTTTCTCTTCTTTCACCTTTCATATTATGTCTGTACACTAGCAACCACCTTTATAGCTCTCTACTTTCTCTCATAATCTCTCTTCATTTTCACTTGATTTTTCAATCTTGCCTTTCATCTTTTATCTAGATTATCATTACTTTTACACAAATTTAGTGATTTCCACACAAAATCACATCTTTTGAGTAGGTTTTGCAAGATTTTCTCTACATTTTTCTCTCTCACATTTTTAGGTGTTTTTTTTGTTTTTTTTGTGTTTTCTTAGTTGTTTTTATAGGCTCTACTCCCAATCATGGTTCTAAAAATCAAACAAATCACAAAATGCTCAACACTGAAAGGAAAAGTAGAAACATCGGTTGATGGTGTACATGACTTAACTAAGGATTTTGCAGCGATTTTTTTATCTTCTCATAAGAAGAACATAGAAAATTCCAAACCCTTCATCCAATAATTATGAATGCACCATGTTATTTCGATTTTTTAATCTTAGAAAATCTATATTTGAAAAGAAAATTTGACTTTGAGTGCTAGAATTCAATGTGATAACATTATTCGTTTTAATTGTACTATGTATAAAGAATTGATCATTAAGGTTTACACTGTTTTATATTTTAAGTTGCGAAGATAGACAATTTTTGGTTTCAATTACATGGAGAACCATATAATATGGATTATGATGTTATGGAAGAAATATGTGTTTTCCAAGATAAAAAAATATTGAAAACATGGAAATTTTCATATTGACCAATATTGGAAAATATTAATAGGGTTGGATGGATTTAATTTAAAAAATACACCTAATAATGTTTTACTGGATCCTAAACATTTGTTACTACATAAATTTATATGTCAAATTATTTTTGCAGAAACTCAAAGTAATAAGTGCTTTATAAAAGATTTATTTATCCAGAGGTAAATGGATTATAAAATTCAAGTTTGTACATCCACTCATATATTTCAAATGATAGTCACTTGTCTTAATAACAAAAGTAGCTATCTAGGTGTGGGTTTTCTTGTCACTATGCTAACTCATTGTCATGGTGTTTATGTTGATTGACTAACCCTTATTTTTCCTAAGTTTTTAAATCATTTAAATTTGAGTTGAGTAGAGATCTTTGAGTGCCACAATATGGAACTCTGAGATATCAACTCAAAATCTCAAATTAAACATAGGACTGGACAGGTGAGCTCTAGTTGCACACCATCACAACACCAACAACAAGTCTCATCAAGCAAAGAATCTAAGGAGGAAACTGAGGAAGGATGGGAGAAAAAGCTTAACAAAATGGAAGAAAATAACAAGCGCTTGGAGGGTCAGTTGAACACCATAGAGGAGTAGCTGAAGGAGGCGCCATTATGGTCAATAGCAACATCAAACAAATAAAATACTTAAATATTTTGCCGTTCAAAGTGTTCAAATTTCATCGCCAATGCCATTACTGCCCTAATCACCATAAGTATTCTTGCCCTTACTTTTTATTTATTATTATTTGTCTTTATTTTATGATTTTGTTTTTCATATTATAAACAATGTGTTGTTCAAGTGTGAGGAAGTTTAAGCATTAGCATGTCAATTGTATGTGAAATTGGCATTTGCATTGTTTTAGTTTTTTATTGAGTCAACATAGTTTGAATATTTTGTTGCATGATGTGTGCATTATGTTAATATGTCAATAACATGAATTGAATGGAATTAATTTACCTTTAAATATGGTTATTTAAATGGTAAACGCATAATAACTTGTGAATTTTGTGTTTTAAGTATCTTTGGGATGAATATGCATGTTAATTAGGATATGGGACATATTCTTTCACTTTATGACATATGTTTGTATACGTTTATAATCACACTCATTTAAATTGGTTAGCTTCATTAGTACCCTTTTATGAGAATGTTTGACTAAGCAGACATAAGGTAAGCTATAAAATTGCGATTAAAAAATGTTAAATAAAGTTCTTATTGCAATGGCCCTTTTTAAGCAGATTGGGTTAAGAATAAAGCTAATAGCTAGTTGAGAGTTGCAATAAAGTTGAGTAACTGGGTGTATTCATGACAAAATGTTTGTCATCGTGTCAAAAGGATATAATGATTCTTTAACAAAGTTAAATAAAAACATAACCTAGTTAAGTAACTAGAGGACATTTATGACAAGGTGTTTACCTTCACGTCAAAAGACTAGGTTATTATTAAAAAAAATCTAAAAAAATGGTGTTTATAATAAATTAAACCTACCGACCTTTTAAAAGTAGAAAGAATTTTCATGAAAGGTTACTTAGTGACAGTTTACATTTTTAATTGATCAATAATGATAAATGCATACTTATAAGTGTTATAGGTGTATAAATAGATTGTTAATATTTTGATTCATGTTATATTAAAATCAAAGCACTTGAACATGAAAGGAATAAGTTAGTGTGTTGGCATTTTTTCAGTGGTTAATGTTTAACATTAATTTAATTCCATAAGATTGGATCCCATTGTACCATTATTGAATGTTGCATGATTATGAGTTCATGTGTTTTCTATGTTCTATATTTTGTTTTTAGTTTTGCTTAAGGATAAGCAAAGGTTTAAGTGTGGGGATGCCAATAGGTGTACATTATAGTATATTTTCTAGGTATTTGAGCGTGTTTTTAAGTGTTTTCTTAGATGATAATCATGTATTTATGACTTAGAATTGTGTTATTGTTAGTGTTTTTGTATGTTTTAGATGTTTGACTAGTTTAGAGGAAGCGTTTGACATTAATTTTATGTTTCTAGCGATGTTTGTTGTGCTTCTGAGTGAATGGAAAAATGAAAATGGAATAAAAGAGGAATAACTGGAAGCATATAGTAGGCTACAATCGTGGCCCCTTGCATGATCGTGACAGTGGGTGTGAATGACATAGGCCACGATTGTGGCATTCCCACAATCTTGGCAGGGTCTTTTCCAGCTCACAAGATTTTTATATTTTTGGCATTTTAGGGCTATTATTGAGACCAAATTAAGTGGAAAAACCTTAGAAAAACCTTAAAAGAATCAAGAAGTATTTAAGAAAAAACACCAAAAAAAACCAGCAGCTATTAGATTAGAAAAAGATCAAAGAAGAGACAACAAAAGAAGCTCCAGAATTTTTAGATTTCCAAATTAATGCACAAACTTGTTTTTCTTTCTTTTACCTTCATATATTTCATTTTCTTCGATGTTTATTTGGATTATTAGGATATTGAACATGATTGTGGGTTTCTAAATCCATATTAGATATTGTTCTTAATCTGTTTTGTTAAATCTTATTCTTGTTGAATTCAATTGATATATTAATTCTTTGTGATAGTTGTTATGCTTATACTTGGTAACAAATTGAGAGAATGAATCAAGTTATATGCGTTAAGGTGCGCAATGAGAGTTGGTAGCTCAATAGACCTACAATTATTATATTAATGAAAAATTAAAGAAAGATCTTAATAGTGAATTAATTATCCTGAGGATTTATTCAAATCCAATTGAATAGTTAAGAGTACTTTTGTGAATCAAGAGATTGCAATTTTATTATTATCAATTTCAATTGGGATTACTTGATTAGATCTTAAGAGAGGGTAATCAAAACATTAGGATATCTAGGATCAAGTATAACTTGAGTCAACACGATAAAGGGAAGACAAAAAAGGATAGAATAATTCCTAAGTTTCCAGCTTTGATCATATTCATTCTTATTGGTAGCTCAACTATTTAATTGTTTTGTTTTATTAGTTATCTCAATTTCAGTTACTTTATTTGAATTCAATCAATATTTTATTACCTTAGACAAAGTGCATTCAAGTTGTTAAGTAACTAATTAATCCTTGTGAGAACGATACTTTTTATACTACAAGTTACAAGCTGTATACTTATAGTGTGAAAATTTTTCTATATAAAACTTATTAGTAGGTATCAACATAGAGAAGAGTTTCAGGATGGTTTCCTAAGACAGTTCTCACATGGCTTATGAACTAAGTGATTTGTCGGGCTTATCAATTAAATCCATTCCTTTCATTAACTTAGGTGTCCCTATTACTTAAGAAGAATCTCTTACTCTAACTGTCAACATTTATTTCATGTAATTAAAAAAAGATTAGGGAATTGGAAAATTAAAATCCTCTATTGCTTAGGAAAACTTCAACTCATTGTATCTGCTTTTAAGTAAACTTTATGTTTATTGGTCAACTCATCTTTATCGTATAAAAAAGATTTGAAAGAAAATTAAGAAACTCTTTAAAAACTTTCTCTGGCTAAGGGAGAAAATAGTAAACTTTTTGTTAAAGTAAGAGAAGTACTTGTTTTTCAAGGAACGAAAGGGTTTTAAAAATCTTATCTTTGCAACTTATGAAAAAAAGTTCCCTAACCTAAAGTCATTGGAGAATTGTGAGTGAGAAGGATTCTTTATGGGTGAAATAGTTCTTAAAAACTATTTGACGATTAAAAGCTTCAGGATAACTAAGCCAAAATAAGATTCCTCATAGACTATGATGCAAATTTTGAAATTAAGGGATATCCTTCAACACTCCTTTAAGATCTCTATTAGTAATGGGGCTAATACATAGTTTTAGATGACAATTAAACCCACTTTAGCACTTAATGCTTTCTCCCTAACTTCTCCATTCTAATGGACTCCTTTCCCTCTAATGCAAACGTAAGTGCATTGACTGAGGTGAGGAATTGGAGGTGCTTAAGGAAAAGATTGAGTTCCTTTGAGAGTTGTTTCCTTTCCTATATGCCTAACAATTTAAAAAAAGATATAGCAGTTTAGCTTAGACAATTTATATATTTATTTACAAACAGGTTTTGTAGAGATTTACTCAAAATTTTAGCCTCGAATGTTAACTAACATAAAATGGTCTAGATTAAATGCCAAGCTTTAAAAGGTTCCTTTGATTTATGGCTAGCTATACTTGGATAGGGTAATGGAGTCCATAAATTAATACTATATATAAGTTGTGTAACTCTGATCCTAGATCCATACATCATCTTTTCTTCGATTATTATTTTTTTAGGAAACTTTGGAATGATATACTAATCAAATGTGGAGTTACTTGAGGAGAAAATGGTTATTTTAGCTTATTTTAGTAGGTATCAGACCCATATCCCCTAAGACAGGATGATGCTAAGTTTTTCCAAATGGATTTTGGTTGCTTAATGCATTTCTTATGGTGTGAAAGAAACCAAATGATATTTAAGGAGTTGTGTCAAGACCTCAACCTAGTACTTATAAGAAACACAAGGACGAGAAGGGAAATGATTCTGATCCAAGGTGCTTCTTATCTCTATCACTAGGCTTGGCATGTAAACGGAACCTTTGAGGGTGGTTTATCAATTATAATCTATTAGACCTCCTATGAGCTTAGATGATATAAGTTCTGTCGATTATTACTTCTTATATTTGAGGTTTACTAGCCTTTGGCTTATCTAGCTTAGTTTATTTCTTTTATAGGAGTTGACTTTTCTTTACGTAGATCCAAGTTTTGATTTGGTTTATAAGACTTACATCTCTACTTCTTGGGGTTATTATCCTCTGTTTGGCTTTTCCTTATTATAAATTCTTTAATTTTCAAGAAAAAGAACTTTTATTAATTTCTTCCTATAATAAGATTTTAAAAAGCTCTTTAGAAATTAAGATATTATCCTTAATAGCTATATTAGGTATAAAAGCTCTTTATATATTATTTGACTTTGATTTTTAATAATTCTTTAATTTGGTCACTAAAATTTTTGAAATAACCTTATAATTAGTGTTATAATAAGCAATAGGTCTACAGTTTTAAGAGGCTAAGGTGCTAGGAATCTTAGGAATAAGATATAGAAATGTCTTATTATGTTTTTTTAATTAGTTTGCATAAGGAAAAGAATTCCTATATTATCTTAGTGACTTGACTACTCATTAACCTCAATTTAGAAAAAAATGAAGCATTGAATCTATTAGGTTTAGGTGTCTTGTTAGGATGCATGCTAAAAATATCCATTTCAATCTTCAGAAAAGATACAAGTAAGATAAGTCCAATTCTTCTTATGAGAAGTTAGGGGAGATGTAAGCACTTAAGACCTACATAGATGAAAAGGAGTTAACTTCAATTCCTAAGAAATCATTGAAATGGTTAAAAGCTAAAGCTCTTAGATTTTCTTATTCCCAACTTAAGTCTCCATTGTGATCTACCAAACATCATATTTTATTCTAATTTCTCTTTAAATGTATTGTATTGTAGAAATAAAGAATTTCAATCCCACTTTTGGTGCCATAGTACTTTAGATTTTTGTTTGAGTAAAGAATTGTGAGCTTTTAATACTAGTAAGTATTTATTTAGAGTAACTTTCTCTTATAGCATAGAAAAAATGCTACTTAGGATTTGCATAACATATTTCTTGAGTAAAAAGCAATTCATTTCCTGTATTAGAAGCTACTGATAACATATCCTTGTTGAAATGCTTTTTATGGGGAAAATTAAGCTTTTATTTCATTTGTTATATTTTTCTTATAAGATTATAAGATTTATAACCTTAGATTTGAAGTGTTATCCCCTTCATAAATGCTTCCTTCTATCTCTCTCGTTTAGTTAAATAGTGAAAAATATAAAAGGAGATTGCACTCTTCTTTTTAGTAATATTAGTTGAATTTTTATTGGGCGATTATCAAACATGAGTGGAGAATTAAAGAAGGTATGACTAAATAGAGACATCCAAGAGCAATTAACCAATCCTCTATCAAATTTCTTTCTAATGAGTCATTAACCTTATTGCTTGTTGCTCTAATTAAAGAAAATTTTATAAAATTTTGAGTTTTCATATCTATGCTCCTTAAGCAGCTTTAAATTCCTTATAAGAGTCTTCCTATGCATATTCAATGATCCTTCAACTTTTTGAGCATCGAGGGTATAATTAAAGTATCTCACCATAACTTGAAAGGCTTGGGTACTAGTTGAAATTAACTTTAGCTCATACAGATCAAGTCTTTTAAAAGAAAAATTAGCAACATAAATAAATGTAATTTTGATATCATTTATAAGATGTGTATTTTATCATAATATTGAAGAATTAATGAAAACTTTGAACTTGGAGCATTTTAATGACCTCAGGGTTATAGGCCATCAAGATACTACCATTATAATGAGCTGAGTGATTGGATATGATAATCCAAATTTTCCCATTGAGCAAGAGTCCCTTACTTAGTATGTCCTCTTTTAGTTTAGTTTCAAACAGGTAAACCATAAATGGTTTTTTTTAGTAAGAAGATAAGTATGGATTGCCTATTTCTTTTTTAGGTAATTTTAACCTTATTATCCAAAAACTAATAATTAAGGGATTTAGGATTGGGATCCCTTCCTTTTGGATTTTTTGTTAGGGTTTTTTGAGTTATAAACTTAAAATATTTCCTTTTGTTGTTATTTCTAACTTCTGAGCCTCTAAGTTATGATCAATTCAGGCATATGTTCATATTATCCTTATTTTTAAAGACTAATGTTTACTGTTTAGTGTCATTAGATTTTATAAAAGATGTAGGCATTGGATTCGAATTCACTTTTGGAAACTTTATAAAGATAATCCCTTTAGGAGCTTTAGTAGCATCAAGTTAGAGTTTGATGGTATATCTTTTTGTGGGCTCTGTATGATGTTCTCTAGTATAAGAGTACCTAGACTACGCGAGGGGATTTCATTATGAATTAACTTTTCTCCAGCCATAAATTGTCTTTCAAGAGTAATTTTTTTCCTATTGATTTGCATATTCTAAACTAATTGATCTGGCCTAGTTTCAAAGGGTAAATTAGTGAAATTTTAGAGGTTATTAAGCTTTCCTCTTCATCAATTCTCTAGATACTTAGAGTATCAAGTAATTCCCTTCTCCTTTTACTTCTGCATGTACCTCAGTATAATATATTATTTTAAAGCTATTTGTATGTTTATCAAAAAATAATCTTGCATACGGTGTTAGCTAGATAACTAAAACCAGCCGTTGACTATCGCTACGAGTAATATTATAGAAATAACCTATTTAGATATATGTTCAAGGCCTTATTTTATCCAAAACTATTCTAGGTTTCCATTTAAGAAGGAAAACATGTTTACCATTCACGTATCAAAGGCCTTACTGTTTGCTTAATTTTAATGCATGCAATATCGCAAGTATACAGATCGTATATTGTATCACCTAACAACTTTAATGCACTTGAATTAATTGAATTAAAATAAATTAACTAAAATTGAAATAAATTAATAAAACTAAACAATGGAATAAGTGGAGCTAGCAATAAGAATGAAGTTAGTCAATAATGGAAAATTATTTTTTATGAAATAGGTTCTCATGGGAAGGTGACATGCTCTTTTTCTTTTGCAGTCACCTTTGTCCACTCTTTTACTTTCTCTTCCTGAATAGAGACATGCTTCTCTTCTCTAATGTTTATTTCCTCCTTTGTCTATTTTTCTGCCTCTTTTTGAATTGCAACTTCATTCTTGAATGTTCTTTGTCTCCTCTTCACTCCAAGGCATTAATAAGCTCCAATAATATGTTGTATCCAGCTCATTGTCTTTGAACGAAGAAAAACTCTCTTTGAATATGCGATGGCTAGGCTCACCTTCGACAAGGTTTCCATTAAAAATTCAGCTGAAGCATAATTGTTCTATCCATCAGCATAAGAGTTGCTCCATTATGAATTACCAGTATGCTCATATGGTATACTCTAAGGCCTGTTTTGCATGCAATATAAATGCTCCCACATATAATCTAGTGCCCGAAATTCATGATTTAATGATTACCCCACAAATTTCGCAACATAACATAGATATTAGTTAAGCTTTCATATTACCTGGAAGACTCTCGATATTCCTTATAGACAATGAATTGGCAAGTTTCCCAACTTAAACCTCCAAGTTATGAATGGAAGAGGAGTGGTTCATCATTATTTGATTAAATTTGTCTTCTATCCTCTTCTAACTTTCCTCTTCGCTATTGATCTTGGAGCTTAGCATGTCTGTTAATAGGATCAAAGCCTATCTTTTTGGAAACTTAGTAGACCTTTTACTCTCGTGTGATTTCCTATATTGTCAGTCCAAAAGTAATTTAGGTGGTTCGTCCACCTAAGATTATATATGTTAGAGTGACTCAAATCCAAACTGTACTGCCTTAAGTGGGATGGAAGAAAAGGCATGTAAGTTGGTAAAGAAGAAATAAATATGAAATTCCATAAATCAAAAGAATTCAAATTAGATAAGATGCTAAAATTGCTATCCTCGGTAATGACATCAAAAACTTGTACGTTTAGTTTTAATGTATGTTATACTATAAGTGTACAAATTGTATATTATGTTACGCAAGATTTTATTCCCATGCGGATTGAGTTAGTCACTTAACAACTTGAATGCATTTTTTCTCTAGTAATAAAAGACTAAATTAAGAAATTGAAATAAACTAATAAAACTAAAGAATTGAATAAGTAAAGCTAGCAACAATAACAAAGTTAATCAATAATGGAAAATTAGGGGTTATTTTATCATTTATTTTGTCCTCATTTTTTCTTCCTTTATCTTGTTAAATCAATTATTCTTAATCCTAGATATCCTAAGGTTTTGATTATCCTCTCTAAAGATCTAATCAAGTAAGCCCAATTGAAATAGATAATAATTAAATTGCAACCTCTTGATTCACAAAACTTCTCCTAACTACTCAATTAAATTTGAAACAATCTTAAGGATAATTATTTCACTATTAAGATCTCTCTTCAGTTATTTACTAATATGATATTTGTATATCTATTAAGGTACCAACCTTGTTACATAACTTGAAACATATAACTTTGATTCAATCTCTCGATTTCTTATTAAGTATAAGCAAGTCAAATACCAAAAACATTAATTTATTAAATTAAACGAGATAAATTTATACAAAAACAATTCAAGAACAAACTGTAATATGGATTAGAAACTTATTTGTTAAAGTAATTTTCTCTAAGAAATTTATGATGCATATAAGCATTGGGATCATTGTCTAATAATCCATTAAGTTTTACATTTTTTTATAAAATTTGGGTTAGATTAAGCTTGATTTGAAATAGTTTACATTAATCTTTTGCTTTGCAACACTAGATTGTGTTACCATAAGAGATAGCTTTACATATTTCATCATCATATTCTCTTTGATTTTAACAAAGTATTCATTTAAGCTCCAAGTCTTCTTTAAAGAAATCAAAATTTCATCTTCTTTTGATACACCAAGTATACCCCTGAAATAAAAGTAAAAGAAAGAGCAGAAAAATATAAATTTATAAATAAAATTAATAAAAGGAAGATTAATATACACTACTGGTAAAATAGTTATTAAATTTTCTAAAAACAAGTTGTTTTTGCAGCAATGGTATAAGGTGTGTTTTATTTACATAAGTTTTCCTTATTATTAATCCATTACTCATATCTAATGCAAAAGCACCTATTGTTGGTAAGTAAAATTATGGTAAGCTTCTATATTAAAAGAACATTGGAAACACTCATCAACCCCCTAAATATTATAAGGAGTGATCTTAAAAAAGTTCAACATAAGCTTTACAATAATCCATCATCTACTGACCTTTAAGAAATTGAAAGAATTGCTATGCAAAATCTCTCCAAGGCATTCCTCTATGATTTCTCCTTAATGAAGCAAAGGTATCAGATTGATTGGTTGAAAAATGGAGATAGAGCATTGCATTATATCATAAGGTTGTGATTTCAAGAAGGAATAGTAACAAAATAATATTTGTGGAATTTGATGGTTTTAATCTACATCTTATGGACCTTGATGGTTTTAATCTACATCTTTTCATCACATCATGATCTTTTACTCGACATCTAGTTATTAATGCTATCTTGAAGTTCTTTAATAAGGGAAACCTCTTTACTAAACTCAATGGCACATTTATGACCATTATTCCCAAGAGTGGTGAACAAAATCAATCCTCATATTTTTTCACCCCATCTCCGATTGCAACATAGTATATAAGATTATCTACAACATCTTGGTATATAGATTAGGGAAAGTTCTTCAAAACTACATTGATCCTACACAAGGTGTTTACTTACTTGGAAGGATCATTGGTGACAATATTTACTATTGTAGGAGCTATTGAAAACATATTCCAAGAAAATAGGTAGCATGAATTGACCTTTTAAGGTTGTTCTAAAAAAGATATGATAGTGTGGATTGGAATTTCATTAAAAACATTCTCCATGCTATGGAATTTCTAAAAGTTTTGTCTTAATTGATTACATAATGCATAACCACCTCTGCTTTTAGGATTCTTTTTAGAAGATGCAAAGGAATTCATCAGGGAGATCCTATTTCACCCTATCTCTTTGATTTAGTGATGGAGGTCTTCAACAAAACTCTTAAAAGATTAGTGGAGAGAACTAAAAACTTCAAATTCCTCTCAAGATGTAGGAAACTGTAGATTACAAACCTTAGCTTTACTAATGATCTCATTCTGCTCTTTAAAGCTAATTCCACCTTTTCTTCTGCACTCATGAAAGCCTTCAAGGTCTTTAAGAAACTCTTTGGGCTGGAAATCAATTGCTTTAAGAATGGATTCTATCTATTCAGAAGTGCCATGAGATAGGAATAGTCTTTGAGGAATATTACTGGTTTTAAATTCTAGCTCCATATACTCTATCTTAGTATTCCTATCTTCGCCTCCAATCTTTCTTCAAGATGTTTTAGCATCTTAATTGACAAAATCAACAAAAAAAGTATATAATTGGGGTATCGGGATTTTATCTACTATTGGCAAAGCTCAGCTTATTACTTTTGTTTTAAATTCCATTAATTTTTATTGAGCAACTCATATTGCTCTTCCTACTAATACGATTAAATCCATTAATAAGATTTGCAGTAATTTCCTATGGTTTAGCAATGAAGAAGCTTATAAAAGAGTTAGAATGCAGTGGAAAGATGTATGCCTCCTAAAAGACAAAGGTGGTCTATACATAATTCCTCTTAAAACAATTAATATAATTAAGTTTTCTAAGAGATTAAAAAGTTAATGACTGACAAATATGCTTTGTGGTACAAATGGATTTATGATATATACATCAAGAATAAGAGCTTCTTGAACTTAAAGCTTAAACCATCTTTATCCACAATCTTGAGAGCTATTATGAAAAGAAGGGACTTATTTAAGTCTAACTTTGTCTTTCTTATTGGAATGATAAATCAACAAGCTTTTGATTTAATAATTGGCTTTCAGTTGGATCCTTGGAAAACTTAGGAGTTGTTTTTTAGACCATTAATTCAACAAGATATGATAGTTGCTGAAGCGCTGTCCAACAAGCACATAATTAGGCAAAATTCTACTCCTAATTCTCTGCACTCAGATATCATCCAAATATGTCTCAATCATAAGAAGATAGCAACATCTAAAAGCATACTGGGAATGGCATTTTTACTAATTTATCTTGCATAATGGTTCTTCAAAGTAATCTCGGCATAGTCCGATGGACCAAAATTGTATGTTTTAAACACCAACATGCCTTATAAATGAATACAATCATAGTAGGAATGGATATAAATGAAAGTTTTAATTTCAATGAAAGCTTAATCCATTAAGATGATTTTGAATATTAATTATATAATGTAAATATTCCTATAATTAACCTCTTAAGGGTCTTAACATCTCCTAATGGAACACTAACCTATAGATATAAAATGTGAAAATTATGAATAATTACACTTTATATTAATTTTAACTCTCATAGACACAGTTGTGCATAGGTTATGAATCCTCCTATTTTCTCTAGGGTAGACATATAATCTTTGGTATGCTTATGCCCTAGATTGTCAATCTCTATATTTCTCTTATGACTTACCTGTAGTTGATAAATGTTAATTGATTTATATTTTAGCATGACTTTATGAGTATTTAACTTTTCTTTAATTTGGTGCTTTAATTGATTTATACTTTTGTAGACCTTATTTTAGATCTCTAATGAAAAAGGAGTAAATTCAGGCAAGTTAGAGTGAATTTGGAGAAGTTTTAGAGTAATTTTAGTTCAATATTAGTTAAATATTGTCCTAAGTTCAGAACATGGGATCTATATGGTACCATATAGCTTAAAGGTTCATTCTACTTCTTCTATAGCTTGGTGCATAAATGAATACAATGCAAACATGTTCCCATCTATGCCTTATTCTATAAAATATTGTATTATGCTTCTTCAACCATATGGATATATGAAGAATATTGCTTAGACATGGTCCAATGTTACCTAACAAGGAACCTATATGGCACTATGTCCAAACTTGTGTTCTAAGTAAGGAGTCTCAAATGCATAATAAAAAGGGAGGAAACCAATATAGGTTTAATATGGTAACTTGTTGCTGACCTAATTTAGTGTTAAAATTTAAGAAAACTAAGGCTAGCACTAAAGCAATATGGAACCAATATGAGCCTATATTAGTCCTATGTTTGATAAAAATCTTACAGTTCTGAAAAATAAAAAGAGGAAAAGAGAAGAAAAAGGAAGATAGATATCTAGGAGAACTAAAAAATCAATCTTAAGTCAAAGGAAAAGAAGATGGGATTACGAAGAAAACAATCTTAGAGAAAAATAAGAAAATCCATGAAGATTCTTTAAGAACATTAAAAATTCAATCCATAAGAAATCACTATTCTTTATTATATTCTATCTTATTTATTATGGATTTTCTTTATTTTATTACAAACTAATCAAGGTTGTCATCATTAACACACTCCATGCTTAAGGATTCCCCATAACCTTTACCAAATGGATATGGCAATGCATTTCTAATGTTTCATTCAATGTCCTATGAATGGGGAGCGACCTAAATTGATTAAAGGAGTGAGGGCGATTAGGTAGGGGGATCCATTATACCCCTTCCTGTTCTCTTTTTTATAGAATTTTTAATAAGTTACTTGGAAAAGTAGTATAAAGAAACCCTTCACTTAAGTATCGTGTTAATGTAAAAGACTTAACTTTCTTAAGTTTAAACTTTACTAATGATCTCTTTCTTTTTTGAAGAGCAATTTAGTAGCTTCCCTTATCTCAACTCTTACAATCTTCTACAAACTCTAAGGGTTGTGCATTATAGGGAGAAAAGTGCAATGTTCTTTCTGTCAATTTCATTAACCCGGCATAGTTGTAAGCTATCACAGGCATCAAAATGTTTAAATTGCCAGTGTATTATCTTGATGTTTTGATTTCCTTAGCTATAACTAGTTATTCAAACTTCAAGCCATTTATTGACAAGATTCTCTTCAGAGTTAACATTGGGAGCTCTAGGGCCTTATCTCTAAGTAGTAGAGAATAACTAATAAAATCCATTCTTAGTTTAATTAGTGTCTATTTGGCCTCTCATATGCCATTCCTTTATCGCACTATCAAAGCCATTTACAGAATTCTGAAAAGATTCTTATGGTCAGGGTGTAAGTTAAATGATTTTAATGTTAAAATTAAATAGAATGATGCATGTCAAACCAAGAAGAATAGAGGTTTAGGCCTTACTCTTACAAAATTACAAATCAAGTGTTATTAACAAAAAGCAAAAGGAGACTAATCAATGATAAACAATCCCTATGGGTTAAATGGGTGCATTCCTACTACATCAAAGATCACAACTTTTAGTCCTTTAAAATTCCTAGTATTGAAGAATAAGAAGAAAATTCAAAGGTGCTTAAGGAGTCATCTTGGTAATGGCAAATCTACCTTCTTTTAGTTTGACATATGGTCACCACTTAGCCCCTTGGATCAAAATAGGGATATAAATCTTCTTAGATGCATCATTGATCAAAACTTGAGTGTAGCATAAGCTTTGCCTCTAATGAAACCTCATCTAAATTCTCTCCTCCCATCAACATCAAAATCGCTATTGAATGGAGTCACTCTCTAGGATTAGGCAAAAGATAAAATCATTTAAAATCTTTCATCCAATGGATGCTATATTAACACCTCCTATAGAACATTACTTCAAACTATCAATAACTAAGTATCTTAGCACAACTTGGTTAGGTGAAAGGATAATAAGCTAAGAGCTACTCACGTATTGTGACTTGCTGCTCAAAATAGGCTTCCTACCTTAAATAGAATTGGCAAGTTCATAATCACACCTAATAGATGTGTTCTATATATAATTGCTTTAGAGAATCATAATCAATTATTTTTCCAATGCTACTACGCAAATAGAGCTTAAAATAGTATATTGGAGAAGTGCAATATAGATAATCCCCCTATTTGTTATAATAACATCTTAGTATGGCCTTTAAGAATCCAATTTATAGCTAAGGGAGACAGGTGGTTCTTTGAAATCTTATTATATTATCTTGTATGTAGTATTTTGAATAAAATAAATGTAAGATTTTCTCCAACATCAGTCTAAATAAGGGTTCGTTCTTCGACTAGCTATGGTATATAATCAAAATACATTTGAGGAAATTCATAAAAAAAAGTTGAAAGAGCTTTAATATCATCTCTAGTTGACAACTTGCACACTAGTAGATGTTATACTTTGATTCTTATTCTTCATTTGGAATTATACTAAGTAGGAATTGTTGTTTTGTCAACTAGTATTGAACTTTATGGCTTTTGTAACTTTGCTTCCTTTTAAGGAATAATATACTTTTCATTCTTCAAAAAACTTCTCTAACTTTTAATTAGCAATAAATTTAATTAGTAACCTCAATCATATTAAAAATAATTGATTTAATTTTGAAATTGATTTTTGAATTGAAAATAATTTTATAATGTTTGAGACTTGGGTTAAGTTAGAATTACATTCTTCCTTTTTTTAAAATAACTTTAATCACTTTTAGGATTACTTTATTCCATAAGCCAAACAAGTTATTCTTTTCTTGATTTAAGTCATAATTAAACATGTATCTAAGCATCCTTGTCCTGAATGAGTTCTAAGAGCTCACTGCTCTAAAAATTTAATTCCAAAAGATTTTATAGTTTAACAAGCTATAACAAGCAATGGAAACATGATTGTAAATCAAAAATATGCGTAAGTCTTTTCAATAAGATTACATCCGATCAGTTTGGTTGTAGTTTAGTGACAATTATTTAAAGGCTTTATTTATCTTGTACAGGTTTAGATGAATATGATAAAGTTTATTGGATAATTGTATATTGTAAATAAAATTATAATGAGATTATAATTATGAGATTCATATTGCATTTATGTATTATCCCTATATTGTTTATAGTCATAATTATATTAAAATTAGATATTAATAGAACGCAAAAAGATTAGCACACGTTATAGTTTTCATTATGAAGGAAGTAGTCAATCTCATAGGCTAAAGTATAGAGATACTTAAACAAACGAGGGGGTGCTTGTTAGAGAACAAATTCGCTGAACAAATCTGATATGAGAAATCCATTTAGAACATTGTTTGTATGTCTATGGAAATTCTCATTGTGATGATTATATAAGGGATCATTTAACTTGAGATTACCAAAGTTATCTGTATAGGAATTGCTATATTTTGATATTACTTATGAATGATCTAATCTTGGGTTGTTTAATTAGTAGTCATTGGATGTAACCTGAATTATATGAAGGTAGTTGTATGATCAAGATGAGATTCATCATCCAAAAGTAGTTAGAGAGAATTTTTGTTGTTCTCGATTAGTATTAATTCGAGAAATCCTTGGCTAAGGTAGAATAATAATTTATAATAGTTTACAAATGTCATTAATTAAATTGATAGTTAATGGATAAGAAGTAAATAATTGGACTCAAAAAGAGTAAACATTAATTTCATGCTTTGTCTAATCGGAGTATTGTACAATGAAAGGATTGAATTATATAGAAAGATCATGCATGGAAAGATTAGTCAAAACCACTTTGACATTTCTAAATATTTGGGTGATCATGACGCGTTGCTAAACACTAATCTTGATCTATGATTATAAATTATTTAATTAAAGAATTAAAGATAAATTAAAAGCATTTTTAATTTATCTTAATTTGTAATCATTGTCAACATATTTGGGAACCTAATAGGTCTCACATATAGAATGAGATGAAGAGAGAAAAGTCATTTTAATCAAGTTAATTTGATTGTAAAGCTCGAGAAACTTTATAATTAAATATGATATATTTAATAAATAAGGATCAATAAGAGATATTGATCTAATTTGGGCATAATTGATATTTAAAATTCTAATTTCAATTTAATTACCAAAACGTCCAAAACCTATTATAAATAAACTTAAGTTTTGTGAAGCTATTACTTCTTGCTTAACCTCTCTGTAAGAGTTATAAAATTTTCTCAACTCATTCTGTGAATATTATTAAAGGCTAGACCAATGTTACGAATATCATACAAAACTTGATACCGGATTGAGTTCTGGTATAGTACTGTACCAGTACCGGACAATATCGGATACCTTTCGGGTAATTTTTTAAATTTATAAAATAATCCCTGAATTCTT
Organism: Erythroxylum flavicans; assembly: GCA_027576715.1. NCBI lineage: Eukaryota > Viridiplantae > Streptophyta > Magnoliopsida > Malpighiales > Erythroxylaceae > Erythroxylum > Erythroxylum flavicans. Next base: position 18,822 of record JANZXP010107504.1, read on the forward strand.
TTAAAAATTACAAAATAGTCCATTGTCATATTGTACAGTTGTACTGTATATTTTTAACCTAGTCTCTAAAAATCAAAATAATAAATAATAATCAC
>JANZXP010107611.1:0-18897 GCA_027576715.1 Erythroxylum flavicans
TCCCTCGGCTTCTCATTTTCAATAAAATCACATTTAACATCAATTATACCCGGAAGTTGTCAATGAATGCATGTACCTTTTTTTTATGTGCAAATATTCAATATTTATGTGCATATATACTAACATTATGCATGAGCAAGAAAATGCATTTCCTTAATCTCTCTTTCAGCTCATAAGTATTGAAATTTCGGGTCCTAACCCTTAATATGGGGACGGGATGTTACAATCTAACTAATGTATGTTTTTACCAAATTATGAGTTTTAACATATTACATTTAACTATACTTGTCTTTTAATAACAAAACAATGTTGAATAAAATTTAGCACAAAATTTTATATCTCCATTCAAATTTAGCACAAAATTTAAGCTGGCATCAGTTAATTAATGAATATAAAGATTTGTCCTTTTGTCTAAATTTAGATTTCACTACATTATTCTAAGGAAATGGATATCTAACCTACCAACATAAGCACATCATCTCTATCTCATACCTCTACAATCTTCTTCTATTCTTCTCGTAATAATATCTTCAAGGCACAAGCAAATGCCTCTAGTCACTTCTATTATTACTATTGTTGCATCATCAATATAAATAAGTTTGGACTTTTGGTTAAATTATTAGCTGAAATGTGTTGATCATCTGGAGAAAGCCATTGTATTACTCTAATTCTTTGTTGTGGCGAGCAAAAGTATCAATTTCTAATATATGGAAGGGTAAAAACTGCAGAGTTAAAAAATGGCTGAAAGCATATATATAGGACTTGCATGTTCAAATACATACCAATTACAACCACAAGTATGGCATATAACTTTATGTATACCTTTGACATAAGCAATTAGATATTAATAAATTAATTAAATTATTATAAGTTACATGTGCCTAGAGAGGGTAAGGATTTTGATACCAATGAGGATACCAATGGGGACAACTAGGCTGATTCATTTTCTATAATTTCATATCCTAACAATTGGATTCATTGTACTTTTTAAAATGTAGGAGTTTTTGGGAGGCAAGATGTATCTCTACTACTTATTGGTTTATGGCCTAACTACTCAAGCTCAAAAAACATTTTATTAAGACATCACTTGCAGAATAGGGAATGGCAAGTCTGCTTATTTATGGTTAGACAACTAGAGTAAGATAAGCCCTTTTAATAGAACAAATATGATGTCAAGTCTCCTTTATATTTTCTCTACTCACTCTAAGGTAGAAGGAGTTATTGAAAGCAATGAATGGTCAAACAATTTTATAGACAATACCCTAATCCAAGATATTATTCCATATATAAACTTAATATTAGAAGAGGGGATACATACATATGGAAAAAGCATATGCTAGGATAATTCTCCAACTTTTCTTATACTGGAATGTTCTAACCACAACACTAAAAAAGTATATTGACTCAACTTCATTTGTTTCACACAAGCTTAACCAAAAGTTTCATTCTTCAAAACCATCCATCTCTCTCAGACACATAACACAAACACATACATAAAAGCCAAATTTCTAAAATTGAAGGCTATGTTATACTAATCAGACCTAAACAAATTGATTTTCTAGTATTTAATGGGTATGAATGTACATATGTAAATAATTCTTTGTACTAGATTATACTCTCAACTAATTAAAAACAATGTAGCCTTTAGCATTCGTAAACAATAAATGGTTATTGTGTAATAAACCTAACATGGTAAAGATTAAAAATTTCAAAATGAAACTTTTTCAAGGTACGAAAAATAGATGGACATTCCACAACTCCCGAAATGAACAATCCCTCAAAATACATTAAAAAGAGAGAAGATGAAAATACCTTAACGAAATATGCTGAAGAAGACGAACTACAATGCCCAGAAATGTAGCAGCTCAACGGGTAACACGCAGGTGACAGATGACGGAGCAATCTGGAGGAGGAAGAATGACAGAGCAGATCTAGAGAAGGAAACAGGGCACAAGTGGGGGAGGGAAGGGGACTCGGGTAGACTTTTTAACAAAACCAAACATCATCGTTTTGTTCCCAGAGGCAGAACGATTTAAATACCCCAACAGCGACGTTTTATTCATCGCGGTTTGTATTTTGTGATGTTTTATTTATAAAACGTCAAAAAAAGTGTCACAAATCCTCGATGTTTCCATAAAACGTTGCAGAAAATTCAAACTTTTCGAGACATTTTTTAAACATCACAAAAAGTCCTCACAATCCACCACGTTTTATCAATAAAATATCGCAGATTGTATTATTTTTTTATAGTGATTGTCCAATAATTATCTAAAACCAACATTTCTCCTTGCTAAATACTTCCCAAGGCCATCATAGAAGCTATTGCATCTGTCCACGATCATAAGTTAGGTTCTGTGATCGTGGCCTAGCTTATTTTCATGCGAATTTCTAGATTCAACATCTTTATTACAAATTCTAATCACCTTCATTTCAATGCATATTCATATCTAAATTACAACTTATCCATGCTTAAGTCCTTTATCAAATTCATGTCTAATTCCAACTCAAAGCCATTCACTTGACAGCTCACAACCACAGTCCTTCATGTATCAAAACCAAAACAAAAATTATCATAAAAGCATCATTTTCCATCACTCAATTATCAACATCTTAACACGTATTTCAGGCTAATTCAATTATCATAACACTTGTACGAATACATGCTATAAAGTTTAGAATTCCTTTACATACTTAACTTCAAATTGCAACTCCAAAGAACTAGATAATCTAATCCTTCCAAGCAATCAGTACACATCTAAGATCAAGGTGTAAATTTCAGCACTAACAAGATAATAACACTGAAAATAGCAGGATCTAATTCTTGATGTAGTAACTTATAAAGATTCCAAGTGAAGTTGATCCGAAATCAAACAAAATTCCAGAAGTTAAGAGAGAGTAAGAGGTTTCGGTGGAGAGTAGCAAAGTGAAGAGAATGAAGAAAGGGTGATTCATCACCCTCCTCACTCTTTGGATGTTAGGTGTTCTTGATTTATTCAAATCATATGTTATACATGGAGGTAAGCTACTTGTCCTTCAATGAAGCCATCTACATGTCTTCATATGTGGCTGCCAACTGTCACAACTCAATTAGGCCACTTGCCGCTAAACCAATGTTGCCAAATTTCATTCAAAATATAGGCTTAGTTATACTAATTTTCATGTACCAACTTGTCTTGCCACTTAACAATTTTCCTACTGCAAATGTCTATTTAAATACCTCAATTCTCTAATGGTAACAATTAATTTCAACTCACTAAATATGATACATTAAACCAAAATTCAAGACATATGCGATTTACAATCATATCTTAATTTTAACACCTATTATATATACTTTCATGAATATATAACATTTCAACTAGGGTATAATTTGGGTCCTTACAATTCTCTTCCCCTTAAAAGAATTTCATCCTCGAAATTCATACCTAATGAGAACAGTTGAGGATATTGCCAAAGTAGTTTAACAAGAAGTATTTGCTTATTTCTGAGTTGTCGGACTTCTCTGGCTAAATTATATATAGGCCCTTGTTCATAAGTCAAATCTGGTTGTACTTGAATTTCTTACACATGAGTCTTTTGTGTACCAGCAGACTGATATTTTCTCAATATAGAAACATGAAACATATCATGCAACTTGGCCAATTCTTCAGGAAGAGCTAATTGATAAGCCATTGGTCTGACACTCTTAAGAATTTCATAAGGACCAATATAATGTGGGCTGAGCTTACCTTTCCTCCTAAACAGAAGTATGTGTTTCCATAGCGATACTTTCAGGAATACATTATCACCTACCTAATACTCAATGTCTTTTCTTTTTAAATCAGTATGGGACTTCTGCCTATCACTAGTAGCTTTCAATCTTTGTTAGATAACTTGAACTTTCTGTTCAGTATCTTTCATAATGTTAGGCCCCATCATTTTGCTTTCACTTAATTCAGTCTAACATACTGAAGTTCTACACCTCCTACCTATAAGGCTTCATAAGTCGCCATACCAATACTATTCTGATAACTATTGTTGTAAACAAATTCCATCAGAGAAAGATAGTTATCCCAACTTCTTGGGAATTCTAATACACAACCCGGAGCATATCTTCCAATATCTAAATAATTTGTTTAGAATGTCCATCTTTTTAGGGATGGAAAGCGGTACTAAACTTGACTCGAGTAGCTAAAGTCTTTTACAGTTTTTCCATAATCTAGAAGTAAATTGAGGATTATGATCAGAAATAATAAATAGTGGTGCTCCGAGCAACCTCACTATTTCATTCACATATAGGTCTGCAGGTCAGGACGAACAGGTAAAAAGTGAGCAAACTTGATGAACTTATCAACAATCAACCATACAACATTATGCTTCCTTTAAGTGAGAGGAAGTCCAGTAACAAAATCCATGGTAATGTTATCCCATTTCCATCGAGGAATCGAGATAAGATGTAACAAACCAGATGGAACTTAGTGCTTGGCCTTAATTTGATGACAAGTCAAACATTAGGATATATAATCCACTACATCACGTTTCATACCTGACCACCAGTAATGTTACTGCAGATCTTGATACATCTTATTTCTGCCAAGATACATTGTAAAGACAGTATTATGGGCCTCACATAATAACTTTCTCTTCGATTCATCATTAGCTGGCATACATAATAGATTTTTATAATATAGATCACCATCTCCTTTCATAGAAAAGTTTGGTTGTTTGCTTTCTAGAGTCTCCAAAATAAGTTGTTGCAACTTATCATAAACTTTCTGAGCATCAAAAATTTCTTGCTTCAAGGTAGACCTAGCTTTCAATTGAGCTATTAAGGCCTTATTAGATATAAGTCTTCTTTTACTCTGCTGCACTGATAATGTTGAAATAGACTTCAAACTCAAGGCATCAGCCATGACATTAGCCTTACCAAGATGGTAATCCACAATGCAGTTATAATCTTTAAACAGTTCCAACCAACATTTGTCTCATATTAAGTTCCTTCTGAGCAAGCAGATACTTCAAACTTTTATGATCAGTAAAAATCCTACACTTTTCACCATACAAGTAATGCTACCATATTTTCAAAGCAAACACTACTGTTGTAAGTTAGAGATCAAATATAGGGTAGTTCTATTTGTGAGGCTTTAGTTGCCTCGACGCATATGCAACTACCTTCCCATCCTGCATCAAAACACAACCTAAACCATTTCTAGATGCATCACCAAACATAACATATTCCTTGCCAGAAGTAGGTTGAGCCAATATAGGAGCTTCAGTAAGCATTCTTTTAGTTGATCAAAACTAGCTTGACATCTAGCCGACCATTCATAGTTCAATCCTTTTCGTAGCTGTTTAGTCAAAGGGGATGCTATCACCGAGAATCCTTTCATAAACTAGTGATAGAAACCTGCCAAACCCATAAAACTTCTCATTTTTGTCACACTTCGTGGTGGATTCTAATTAACAATTGCTTCAATCTTACTGAGGTCAACTCTGATCCCTTGCGAAGAAAGAACATGTCCTAGAAAAGATACCTTTTGAAGCCAAAAATAACATTTACCTCCTGAAGCCAGAAATTACATTTACTTAGCTTAGCATACAACTGCTTTTTCCATAGGGTTTGTAACATAACTCATAGATGATCAACATGATCATGCTCATTCTTGGAATAGACTAGGAAATCATCTATAAACACCACTATAAGCTGGTCTAAAATAGGCTTAAATACTCTATGCATCAGATCCATGAATGTAGTTGGAGCATTATTTAACCTGAATGGTATTATTAAGAATTCATAATGTCCATAACAGGTCCTAAATACAGTCTTCAAAACATCCACATCTTTCACACAAAGTTAATAGTGTCCTGATCACAGATTTATTTTTGAAAATACTCCTGCATCTTTCAATTGATCAAACAAATCTTCTATCCTTGGTAACAAATACTTATTCTTGACATGACTCTGTTCAATTTTATGTAATCAATGAACATCCAGACATTATCATCTTTCTTCTTCGCAAACAAAACCAGTGCTCCCCCAGGTGAGACACTAGATCGAATGAGCCATTTATCCAGTAGCTCTTACAGTTGAACCTTCAACTCCTTTAATTCAGTAAGTGCCATCTTATATGATGCTCTGGATATAGGAGCAGTGCTAAGCATAACTTCAATAGACAACTCTACTTCACTTTCTGGAGGGAGTCTAGGTAGCTCTTAAAGAAACACATCTAAAAATTCATTCGCCATTAGAATATCTTATAGTTTCACACTCTCTTTCCTCAAATCAATTACAAAATCTAGATAAGCTTCACACACCTTCCTAAGAAACTTTTGAGCATAGCAGATACCACATTAGCTAGAGAACCAATGCGAATGCCATGTATTACTATTTCAAATTGATTAGGTTTTCTAAGCACAACTATCTTCGCATAAGAATCAACCACTACTTGATGCTTGGATATCCATACCCAAAATCAAATTAAATTCATAAAAAGGCAATTTAATCAAATCTGCTAAATATTCAGTTCCTTGGATCATAATAGGATAGTTTCTATAAACCTGATTAACTAACACACTACTACCCAGAGGACTAGTTCCATGAATATCACACTCTAACTAATCTACAAGCATCACTTTATCAAAAATTTCTCTAACACAAATATAAGAATGGGTGGATGTAGAATCAATCAAAGCATGCATTTTAGAATCAAAGAGAAAAACAACACCTACAATGACTATAAGTGCATCCTGATCGCCACAAGCTTTCAAAGCATAAGCTCAAACTATAGTAGATGGCACATTCAGTCGATCAATAGTTTATGATATAGTACCTAGATTAGGTATACTCTATCCAAATCCTCGTTGACCTCAACCGCGTCCTCTATTTCCAGCAGATGCATTAGAAACCTCTCTACTAGCTTATGATGTCTAAGGCTATATCATAAGAAAATTGCCTATCAAATTCTCAATGCTAACATATCAATAAAATGCACCCATAACTCTCCAACAAGTACCCCAATGATTTTTAGAGCAATAAGGGCACTTCAAAGCACTAGAACATCGGCCTATAGGAGAGCCCCTACTAGATCAGTCGATAAGGGAAAGTCCTATTGCCTTCCCCTAGCTACAGATCTTTGAGTAAATTTTAGATTATTGGAGGCACTTCACAACTTCTCTTACTTGAGGACTGACCTCTTCTAATAAAATCTCTTAGTTGACGCATTTCTCTTACTTCTCAATCTTCATGGCAGCTTATACCAGCTGATGGTAACTCACTTATTGTAAGATAATAATTGCTGCCAGATGCTCTTTAATTGAATCATTTAAACCATCCTTGAACTGATGACACTAGAACTCCTCAATAAGTATGGGTTCAGGTGCATACTTGCTTAGTCAATTAAATTCTCTATCATACTCAGCAACAGGCAGGTTTATTTGCTTCAGGTTCAGAAATTACTTCCACTTCTCCTTTCTATAAGCTTCCGACACATATTTGGCTTTAAACTCTTAGGAAAATAAATCTGAAGTTAGAAGCTCCAGTAATTGAGGATTTCTCATAACAAACTTCCACCATTCGTAGCTTGCTCTATGAAGAAGGGAGATAGTATAGTGCACCATCCGTTCAGACGGGAAACTAATTTCATCTAATACCCTCTTTACTTTTTCTAACCAAAATTTTTCCTTTTCAGACTCCTCCAGAGATGTTCCAGTAAACTCCTTAGCTCCATACTTCTGCAGCTGATCAATCGGAGCTTTGGGTATGGCCATACGACGTAATAATGTCATCATATCTTATGACAGCTTAACCAAAGCCTCCCTTTGAGTTAGAGGTAGAAGAGGTGGCACTTCATCTTCACCTCAATTGACCCCAGAGGGTCCTGATATAGATGGACGAGATCGCACAGGATTATTACTCTCTGCAACCTCTCTTATATCCACGTATAAGCAATAGTTAAGCATTGGTTAAACTAGAACCGCCTAAACCATACTCTGATACCAAACAATGTAACACCCAAATATGCCCTAAGATGATATACAGATGCCACACAAAACAAACTTAAAACATATCATATTATTCCAACACTTGAAAGAAAATAAGGAAACATACTTCACATTACATAAGTTATATAAATATACAGAACGTAATATATACAGTGTCCTTATCATATACATGCCTTAAATCCAAATCCATCATATATTAAAGCTTTTACAAACCATTTACAAAAAATACAAAATGTCTCATATTATAAGATACAACTCAAAAATAACTTAAACAAAACATTTTCCAAGTATATCAAGTCCCTCATTGGCCACTGCGGTTGTTTCAGCCTTAAGTCTTTTTATCGAAACCTACACGGAGGCAAATCCACCGTGCTAAGAATATAGCTTAGTAGGGAATAACTAAACAAGATATAAAATGGAAACTGTTTCTAAAAGTCATCTAACATTTACATGTCCAAAATCAAATCATATCATCATCATTCTTTAATTATCCATATTCAAAAGTAACCTAAACATTACGTGTCTCAAAATGGTTTATGATTCATCACTACAGAATAAAACATACAAATATCATAACAAAACGTCATTCCTTTAGAACAGAATGCATAAGTCTCAAAACAAAACATAATTATGCCAGAATAGATCAGAACTTGTATCAAATCAGAATTCATCTTATATTAGATCATAATTTATCTTATTTCGGATCAAAACTTATTTATAACATAATCAAACATGTATCATAATACAAACCAGGCTAGCCTACTAATCCTTTCATAGAAGTGGGTAACAGGACCAGAACAGGAGATACCTATGATAGGTATCATAGAACTGGAGAGACTTATGTCTTACACACTCAAGTGTCTATATCAGGAGACACTGGAGTGTCAATATCAGGAAACACCGAAGTGTCGATATCAGGAGACACTGAAGTGTCGATATCAGGGGATACTGAACTGTCGCAGGAGTAGCTGTAGACCTGTCTAGTCATGCCTATTTACCCATAACTAGGACTTAGCAGTTTTAAAATAATTCATTTCAGATTTCATAACCATAAGCAAATATTGTAGTATATAACATATGTCTTTATTAAATTTTTCTAAAATTGAACATATTCACTCCCTTTTAATCAAACTCAATATGCCTTATAAACATAAGCATTTACATCAATATATAAATGTAACATTAAATCATTACATATTACATAACATCATAGAAATTTTGAATTCACAAACATCCATATCCAATTCACATCATATAAAACCCTTGGAACACATTTGTATTCTTAAAAACACATTCATCTTGAACATACCATACATGTTACATTAGACACATTATTAAATAATCACACTTTTTTTAAGTTATTACCTTAATTAATAGTCTATAACTAGATTAACTTCTACTTAACTAATCTAACATCATCTAAGTTCTTTTTTAACCTCAATTAAGTTCAATTAAACCATTAATAAGTACCTTAACCATATATAGTCTGAAAATTGTCTAAAACCAACATTTCTCCTTCCTAAGGATTGCCCACGATTGTGATAGAAGCTACTACATCTGTCTACGATTGTAGCTTATGATCCATGATCATGGTCTAGCCTATTTTCCAGCGAATTTCCAGATTCAACATCTTCATTGCAAATTCTAATCACCTTCATTTCAATACATATATCATTTCTCAATTACACCTTATCCATGCTTCAATCCCTTATCAAATCCATGTCCATTTCCAACTTAAAACCATTCGCTTGACAGCTTATAACCATAGTCCTTCATACATCAAAACCAAAACAGAAATTATCATACAAGCATCATTTTTCCAGCACTCAATTACCAACATCTTAAAACATATTTCATACCAATTCAATTATCATAACATTTGTATGAATAAATCGTATCAAGTTTGGAATTCCCTTACATGTTTAACTTCAAATTCCAACTCCAAAGAACCAGCTAATCCAACCTTTCCAAGAAATTAGCACACATCTAAGATCAAGGTGTAAATTTCAGCACTGATAAGACAATAACACCGAAAATAGTAGGACCTACTTTTTGATGCAATAACCTACAAAGATTCCAAGTGAAGATGATCCAAAATCAAGCAAAATTTGAGAATTTGAGAGAGAGTGAGAGGTTTTAGTGGAGAGGAACAAAGTGAAGAGAATGGAGGAAGGATGATTCATCACCCACCTCACTCTTTGGATGCTATAGGTTCTTGATTTATTCAAGCCACATGTCACATATAGAGTTAAGCTACTTGTCCTTCGATGAACCCATCTACATGTTTTCATGTGTGGATACCAAATGTCGCAATTCAATTAGGTCACTTGCCACTCAACTAATGTTGATAAATGTCATTCAAAGTAAGGCTTAGTCATATTAATTTTTATGTACCAACTTGTCTTGCACTTGATAGTTTTCCTATTCCAAATGTCCATTTTAATACCTAATTTTCTAATGGTAACAATTAATTCCAACTCATTAAATATGATCCATCAAACCAAAATTCAAGGCAAACACAATTTAAAATCATATAATAATTTTAGCACCCATCACATATACTTTCATGAATATGTAACATTTCAACTAGGGTATAATTTTGGGCCTTACACACTACCCAAGTCAAGTTATCAGACGGTGTGTACTGGAAAATGAAACAGTCTCAATATTAACCTTCTACCAATTGCATGCATGTGGAGGAATTTTTGGAGTAAAAAGGACAGCTTATAAAGTTCTTAAGAGCGGCTTCTACTGGCCAATGTTTGTTAAAGATGCATATACTTTTTGCAAATCCTATGATAGATGCCAACGGTCAAGTAACCTGTCTCATAAGGATCAATTACCGCAAACTCCTTTACTTTTCTATGAAATTTTTTACATTTGGAGCGTTGATTTTGTAGGACCTTTCCCTCTGTCTTTTGGCTTTACTTATATATTCCCTGCAGTTGGTTTTGTTTCTAAATGGGTGGAAGCCAAAGCCATCGGGACTAACGATGCAAAAGTTGTTGCAAATTTTGCTAATGCTAACACTCTTTCTATGTTCAGGAAACTGAAAGCTAACATTAGTGATAAGGGAATCACTTCTGGAATAGCATAATGTTTTTAAAGAATAAAGTACATCGTTACTTTAATCTTAAAACGTACACCCTAGAATTCGTTTATTACAAACCACAATTCTGATGAGTGGTGAACTCATGTGTATTTCGTTATAATTCTTGATATGATTGGAATGGATTTTTACAAGGTATCAATCCAGTGTTTGCATGTTGAAATTATTGAAATATGCATGAGGGAACATTTACTCAAATAAAGAGTTTATAGTGATATCATCACTTCTAGATATTTTACAGAGACTGGTGACTAAACTGGTGCCAGTAGTTTGATGGACTAGCTAACCATCAAGTCTTAACATCAAGATTAGATTTTGTGTGCTAATCACCATGTAAAGTGAAACGGGAGATCTAGAAGGAAAAACCAACATAAGGGCAAAACGGTAATTTTACCCTTTATTGTGCGGATGGCTATAATATGATTCATAATAGAGTTTATGATTAGACATCGTATTAATAAATTTGGAACATATTTTCTCATAATTTTAAGTAATTTAAGAGTTCAGCCAATTGGCTTTAGTGGAATGACATTTGGTTAATAAGTCGGAATTAATTCTATTGACATTAAATTAATACCGGGCTTATTGGAGCTTGAATTATTTCAGTCCAATTAGATTCTGCACTTGGTTTCTAGGAAGGTTATCAAAGAAAGTAAGAAAAGTAAACGGAGGTTACCGGAAAGAAAATGAGACAGAACGGTGAGAAATGGCCAAATTGGATTCAGGCCAATAAAAGTGGAACAATTTAATTAAGAGTTAATTAAATTGGGTCATAAGCCGATAATTAAATGTTGGGTTTACACTAATTAATTGTTAATTATAAGCCCAAAGGAACATTTAATATTGGACTAAATTTTGGTTTGATTAATTAAATTAATTTAACTGAAACAAAATCTAAAAAATAAATAAGCAAAACCGAATTCTACAAAGATGTAGGATTTGGTCATGCTTATTATTAAATGGTTTTGTTGGTTGTTTTTTAAGGACGTAAAAAATAGCTTTGGAGAATCCTAAACGTGCTACAACATTGAACCTTGACATATTATATAAAGTCTAGTTATTAGTCGAACGGACAGCTCATTTAGCATTCTCACTAAATAAATGTGTGCTTTTCTTTGAGGCTCTCCACTTTCTCTCAACTAGTCGACCATAGCAAAGAAAATCTCCTCCATTTTTCTTCTCCTTTCCCATAAAAGGATCTTGTTAACTATGTTGTCCAAGGAGAACAAATGGTAGATCAGATTGCTTAAGGACACAGCAATAAGCAGTCAAAGCCATAGTGAGGAGTCGGTAATATTTTGATCTTGTTCTTATTTTATTTATTTTCTTTATGCCATATCATGTATGGATTAAAAGCATGCTATTTTGGTGTTTACATTTCCTCTGCGTTAGATTTCAATTTTTTTTTGAAATCTACCATTTAGCCAAACCAAGCATGAACTTGTTTTTTGATCTAGAAAATGGTATTAGAGTAGTGTTTTCTTATGCATGATTCGGTTCCTATATGTTGCATGGGTTGGCAATTAAATTATGTATTCTGCATATTTTTATGTGATAAAATATATGTTGTGTATGCTTTGGTTTGCTCCTTTGATTGTCCATAGAAAATCAATTTACCTTGTAAGCTTTCTTCGTTTAGTTTTTAACAAGGAAGGTGGCCTATCATCACCATATTTCCTCCTTTTCTTAATTTTTCTGTTTTAAATTACTTTACTAAAAAAAATTATGTAATTTTTAAGACGGATCAGTTATGGATCAAAGAAAAGGATAGGTAAACGATTTCACTTTTTATTTTGTTTTAGTGGTAGATTTCTTTTTGACTAAATTATATTAATTCTTGAAAATTTTCAAGTGTTGGAAATCTTTTTTTTACTACTTTCAAATATGTTTTTAAAAAATATTCTAGCAACCATCGCAGGCGATAGCCTAGCCAGGAAGCTATTGCTCGATGACCCAGCTACTATGCACAACAGCAGCCAGGCACGCGGCAGCGTGCAATAAGTGTTGCTACACGCTGCTGTGCACACAGTTGCACACACTACTGCACGTGGGCAATAGACAGTGCACACTGTTGCATGTGGACAGTAGGCAATGCATGCTGCAGCACGCTGTCGCTGCATGGCACGCTGCCACCAGCCATGCAGCGACAGCAGGCCCTTCGGGGCTATTGGTTACTGTGTGGCAGTATTTTGTGCACTTGCTAGCGCATAGCTACTGCAGGTTGCCTTGTGAGAAATGTAATGCATGGATTGGTTTTAGGCTTTGCGCTCATCCTATTCTGGGTTATTTTAGGCCCGGTAGAGATAGGCGTTGAATTTTTTTCAAGAAAGTTAGAAATAAAAGGTCATTAATGTAGATACGTGTTGAATTTTTTCAAGAAAATGAGAAATAAAATGCCATTAACGTAATTTTACCGAATGGGCAAGTTCGTGCTAGGGAAGAGCTCGAAGCGAAAGATCCAAGTCCAAGAAAAAATTTTTAGCTAAAAGGCCTTCTAATTTTCTTTTAATTTTCTACGATGGACAACCAAAACTAGGTATTTAATTCATGAGATGAATGAATGAACAGATGCAAATAATATGCGATATTATGTGATTGTATGCCATTTAGAAAAATTGCCAACCCTAGGCTTTTCCTGCATTCATTATGTATGAGATATATAATTAAACAATATAGGATGGTTAATAAATTGCATCTAGACAAGATATAATTAATTAAAACTTTTGCCCAAAAGATTGAGTGGGAAAGGATGCTTATGTGTGTGTCCAAGGTCTCTATGCGATGGCTCATTTGCATGTGGTGAAGTGTTACTCTCCACTGGAGGACATGAATCCTAGATCTTGCATGGTTTGGGTTTCCTGGTAGCAAATATCCATTAAGGCATGGTTTGGAGGTACCTTTAGTGGGTGAATCAAATGGTTGCATACTCAACATGGTTTATCAATAACCTGCCCATCGTAGCTTTCTTGATAAATGCATAGACCAAATTATGGCACTTCTCAAAGAGTTAGGCATGAAGATGCTTGGTAGTTTTTCTAGTAGGAGGGTCTAGCTTTTCTTTTAATGGATAAGATACCCACCATCATTTAGTCTCTTATAGATAAGAAAAATAACTGTCCTATAAAGATTTAATCTTTTAAGTTTTGTTAAATCTATCATCATGTATGCGTGCATCATGATTTTATACAAAGTTCCAATTTTTTTGACTAGTATGCTCATTCTTTAATAATTTATATTTTCAGAAATAATCATCGTAATATGAATCCACTCACAATGCTCTTGACTAATAACAAATTGGAAAATGGAGAGAGTTTTAATGAATGGAGATGTAACCTCGAAATCGTTCTCTAATATGCAAATTTATGGGTATTAACAGACAATGAGCCTATACCTTCGGGTGACAATTTAAATCCTGAGCAAGTCCAGCAATATGAGCAATGGCACGTTGATAAGACTACCAAGTGCTATATTCAGGCTTCTATCAATATAATGCTGTAGAAGTAACTTGTAGGCATGCAAAATGCCACTGTAATGGTTAATCATCTACAAGAGATGTTTGGTGTGAGGCCTAGGTCTTTAAGGGTCTATCCAAACCTTTCACAATCTCATGCTTAAGCTAATCCTTGCAGTTACTGAGGCCTAGATGTTTAGGGCGGACATAGATGTGGAAACATAGACGGTTATGATCATCAACAGCTTAAACTCTTCTTTTTAGTAGTTTAAGTTGGACTATGAGTTGAACACTAAGGATTACACCTTGACTGAGTTGATGAATACGCTCCAAAACACGAAGGAGATATTAAAGATCAGGGCCAATAGGCCAGAGGCTCATATGGCATCTTTTTCTAAGCCCAAGGGTGAGGGTAAGCAAAAGAAAAAGGGTGAAAAGAAAAGGAAGGCCCAACCCACAAAAAAAGGCCAAAGAGGACACCAAGGGAAAGTGTTTCCACTGTGGTGAGAAAGGTCGCTGGAAAAGGAACTATACGGTCTACCTTGAGATCCTCATGAGCAAACAAGATATTGGTTTCCTAAGTTTGTTAGAAACTAGAAATGTGGCAGATTCATCTGATTCTTGGATATTAGATTCAGGAGCTAATGACCATGTTTGCAATTCTATACAGGGGTTCTTGCATGGGAAAAGACTACCTAAAGGCCAGTTTCAAGTCAAGATAGCTAATGGATCCTACATTTTGGTAGAAGAAGTGGAGGTAGTTATTTTAGACTTTCTTAGTGGTCATAGGTTATATTTGGAGGATGTATATTACATCCTAATGGTTATAAGGAATATGATTTCTGCTTTTTGTTTAATAAAATTTGGTTATTCCTTATATTTTGAAAATGTTGTTTCAATATATGAGAATAAGGATTTTATTTGTAATGCAGTAATTAAATAGGGATTGTTCTTTATATAACCTATGAATAGCTCACTAAACACCACAGAATTAATAAAACCAAGAAAATCCAATGACTCTAGCATTAATTCAAAATATCTGTGGCACTTAAGGATGGTTCATGTCAATAATAAAATACTTGATAGGTTAGTGAAGGATTGAATCCTTACGGGCTTAGAAAATGGCCCATTAACCACCTGTTAGTCTTATGTTGAAGGAAAAATGACCAAGACCTCATTTCCTTCCTAATGAAATAGATATAAATCCACGTTGCACCTGGTACATACAAATGTGTGTGGGCCCATAAACATACAAGCTAAAGGAGGTTATGAATACTTCATACCCTCTATAGGTGATTACTCTGGACATGGCTATGTGTATTTGATGCACAAAAAGAGTGAGTCCTTTGAAAGGTTTAAAGAATTCAAAGCTGAAGCTGAGAAGCAGCTAAGCAAGCCATTAAAACAACTTCGATCAGATCGAGGTGGTGAGTACTTATCTGGAGAATTCCAACAATTCCTAATTGACAATGGAATTGTTTCCAACTTGTCAGCTCCCAGAATACCTCAACAGCATGGTTTAGTTGAGAGGACAAATAGGACTGTATTGGAAATGGTAAGATTAATGATGTCCTACGCTAGCCTTCTGGAATTGTTTTGGGGATATGCCATACAAACGACAACTTATCTTCTTAACTTTACTCCATCGAAATCGATGCTTAAAACTCTTAGGGAGTTATGGACTGGCTGAGTGCCTTCGTTGCGGCACTTGAGGACTTAGGGCTACCCAGTCCATGTTCTAAGGCCTAAATCCATAAAGATGGAAATAAGGTCAGAGGTATGTTTATTTGTAGGATATTCTACGGTACACGAGGGTACTATTTTTACAATCCTTAAGACAAAAAGGTATTTGTGATGACAAATGCGACCTTCTTGGAGGAAGAATTTGTGAGAAATCACAAACAAAGAAGTGAAGTAGTAACAAAGGAGTTAACTACCAAAAGTTGATTTAGATATAATGGAACATAATGTCGAAATGGATTTAAGAGTTGAATTGGAAGAGCAGCCTAAATGTTAAGTAGTGCCTAGATGTAATGGAAGGGTTGTGAGACAACCAGACAGGTATCTCGATTTAGGAGAAGGCGTAATTGCTATCTCAGGCTAAGAAGTAACAGATGCCATTAGTTATACACAGGCAATTAATGACATTGATGTGGAAAAATGACTAAAGGCAATGGAATCATAAATAAATGTTAAGTCAAGGAGACTTCACTCCTTCTATCGATTTTACTGAAAGTTAAATAATAATAATAATAGAAGAGTGTGTGAACTATTTTGATGAGTTTGTTAAGTATGTAGATAAATGTAAGAGACATAGGCCATCAAGTCATTAGACAAAGCGAAGTCATTAGAAGAAGCAAAGTCATCAAACGAAGTAAAGTCATTAGACGAACCGAAGTCATCAAACGAAGTGAAGTCATCAGAAAAAGCAAAGTCATTAGATGAAGCGAAGACATAAGATGGAGAAAAGACATAAGACAAATTATACAAAACAAAGTAAGATGTTATAATTGAAGAATAACTTGCAACGTCAGTTAGTTAGTTAGTTGGAGTTAGTTATAGGACTCAACTAACAACTAATATTTGAAGATTCTACAAGCAGTTTTCAAGAAGATCGTTAGAGATTGAGACTATAAATATCGCTTATAGTCATAAACAAAATACAATATACACAAGACATAACCTTACAACTTTGAACCTTCAACTCTCAATTCTTTTCTTACGATACTGTAAATAATAGGTTGAGAAAGAAGAGAGATCAAGTTGACTTGTAACGTGAGTTTAGAAAACTCAAAATATTTTCAGTGAAAGGGAAGGCTACAACCTGAAGAGGCTATGATAGCAGATAAAGAATACTTTGTGAAAGAGACCTGAAGAGGCTCTAGAAGTGTGAAATAATACTTGTAAAAGTTGAAAGAGATAGTAAAATCTCATATATACTTTGAGGATTGGACGTAACCCTAAGGTTAAGGGTGAACCAGTATAAATCATGGTGTCATATTCTCTAACCCTTATCTCTTTAATTTCATTTTGTTAGAAGAATAGATACTATTTCCATTATTGCATTATTCGAACGAATTAAGTGCGTTGTTTTGAAAATTGTCTGAATCTTTCAAGAAAATTAAGAAGTTTTTTTTTTAAGATTTCAATCTTAAACGATTTATACAATTCAACCCCCTTCTTGTGTATTTTTACATATTACATGATTTCGATAATAACAAGTGATTTACTTCATACACTTTTATCCTATTATTCTCTTATTTTCTCTCATCTGTCAATATACATTCCTACAAAAACAAAAAACCCAAATTCAACAAACACAATTCATACATATAAGACTCTTAACAAAACAGACTCTCAACCTAACAATTTACTTAAGAAGAATTTATCCAAAAACTATTAAACAACTAACAATTTATTCCCAACACAATTGACACTAATAGAAAAGAAATTTTTGCATATATACAAAAGAAGTTCTTCAACCCTTCTTTCATTCATTTCTCCACAAGATAGAATTTCATCTCTAAGAAATTGCAGAGTCTATACGTAACTTCAATTACAAACAAAAGCCACATCAGTGGCATAATACAAAAATACAATCATGAATGCTCATGCTTGATATGCTTCTAAAGTACCGAAAGTTTTTGAACTAACTTAGTTACAAAAAAATAGAAATCTTGGAGTCAGCTGACGTTTTTGCAAGGTTCAACGATGATTTGCTATTTCTGTACCTGAGGAATGGAAAGATAATGGGGTGAGCTGGGAAGCTCAGTGGCTAATATGTTTATAGCCATTAGCGACGAACCACACACACATAAACAAACATATACATAAATTTATATCACATTTAAATAAACATTATCCACAGTTCAAGCTCACAGATAAATATAATCTTACACAAATTTAATCAGATAAATTTTTCAATCATCAAAACATAGCACTCAATCATATGTCATGTTTAGTAATTTAAAGCAAAATGCACACATATAATGGCTTGAGAGAATCCCTTAGAACAAAATGACGAAACCGAAGTTTACACCATAAACAAAATGAGTCCATTTTTTGGAGCTTATATGCCACAAGCGGGCAGTCGGAATAAGGCTATAGGTCAACGTGCACTTGACGAACGAAATGATATCTCTCTTGCCCACACAAGCAAATATTTCCAATGCTTACACATTTTATATTATATTCATCTTTTCATGCTTCTTAAATTTTCTATTTTTCATTAACATCAAAGCAGCAGAATTCTTGCAAAGCAAACATGATTTCAATCACAAATTATTTTTCTCACATTCACAATGAATAAAAGCAAGCATTTAAATACATATACAAGAAAATAATTTCAGCTCATCAA
>JANZXP010107646.1:0-18892 GCA_027576715.1 Erythroxylum flavicans
GGGAGAAGCAATTCTTACTTTCTGCTGTATAATTAATAGAATTCTTACAAGAGTCTTGCAAAATCTAATACCTTCTGAAAAACTTCTTGGAAAAACACCTCACTACTCACCCATGAAAGTCTTTGGATCATTTTGTTTTGCTTCTACACTTCACAATCGCAAACTAAACTTTGAATATAAAGTAAGGAAACGTGTTTTTATTAGATATCTCGCTGGCATTAAAGGATACAAAGTTTATGATCTCGATAATCATCAAATATTTGTCTTAAGAGATATTGCTTTTCATTATCATGTTTTTTCTTTTGATCAAAATTATTCATCAGACATCAAACTCAATAATCATTCTCATCTTCTGTCTAACAATAGTTTGTCTGACTTTTCATCAAACACATCACATTTACATAGTAATGACAACAATGAACCTGCAAATGCATCAAGATCTATTTGTGATCCTATCACTTCATGCCCTGCATCACCCTCACAAAAAATATCTTCTTCATCTATTCAAACACCTGATCTTCAACCACTCAATCAACCCACCGGCTCTCCACAACCTGTTAGACATTCAACAAGGCAACCAAAAATTTCCAAATATCTTGACATATATCAGCATAATCCTAAGATTAATTCCTCATTAACCACTCAACACCCCATCTCCAGTTTTCTCACAACCTCTAACCTCTCAAAGAACCACAATCTTGTAGGAACTCACCCACTATCACGACGTTATGTATGTGGAGCATTGGAGAAGAGCAATGGATGAAGAGCTACATGCTTTAGAAGAAAATGATATTTGGGACGTAGTATGTCTTCTACCTGGATAAAACCTCATTGGCTGCAAATGGGCGTATAAGACGAAGTTAAACTCAGATGGAACAATTTAACAATTCAAAGCAAGACTTATAACAAAAGGTTTTAATCACAAGGTTGGTTTTGACTACAACAAAACCTTTAGTCTAGTTGTTAATCAAACTACAGTACGACTATTCTTCATTCTAACTGCAAAACATGGTTGGAAGTTACAATAATTTGACATCAACAATGCATTTTTAAATGATGAATTGCTTGAAGATGTGTATCTGGAATTACCTCGGGGCTATGAAGTGAAAGGGGAGAAACAAGGAGCAACTAATCTTATAGTATGCAAGCTCAAAAAATCACTTTATGGACTCAAGCAGGCACCAAGATAATGGAACTCTAAATTCACTGAAGCTCTCCTTGAGTTTGGTTTCTCTCAATCCAGGTCAGATTACTCCCTATTTATTAAAATATCTTTATCCGATGGTCTGGTATCACTATTAGTTTATGTAGATGATATTCTAATTGGATGCAAAATGCAAGAAGGAATTAATAGAGTACTCAACTTCATAACTACAAAGTTCAAATTCAAAAACTTAGGACAACCTAAGTTCTTCTTTAAAGTTGAAATGGCAAGATTAGAAAAAGGGATAGTTTTGTGTCAAAGGAAATATACCTTAGATCTTGTGAAACAATGTGGAATGTTAGGTGCAAAACTGAGTTCAATACCTATTGAACCAAGTCATAGTTTGAGACAAATGGAGAAGGATTTCTTGAATGATCCAACAGCCTACAGAAAGCTTGTCGGAAAACTAATATACCTCACTTTTACAAGACCTGGCCTTAATTATTCAGTTCATATCCTGTCCCAATTCATGAGCAAACTGGCCAAGATACATTAGAAAGTTGCGTTGAAAGTGATCAGATACTTAAAAGGAACACCAAGATAGGGAATTGTCCTAAATGCTGAAGGAAATACGCAGCTAGAATGCTACACAAATAGTGATTGGGGAACTTGTACAAACACAAGAAGATCCATATCTAGCTTTAGTGTAATGTATGGAGGAGCTATGATCAGCTGGAAAGCTAAGAAACAATCAGTAGTGGCTCGAAACTCAACTGAAGCTAAGTATAGAGCCATGACTCTTGCATGTTGTGAAGTGCTCTAGATTAATAATTTATTTGAAGATTTCAAGCTGAAGTATGAAGGGAGAGTCATAATGTATTGCGATAATCAATCAGCTATTCAGATATATAAAAAGACTGTACATCATGAGAGAACGAAGCACTTTAAAATAGATTGTCATTTTATTAGAGAAAATGTTGAAGAAGGTATTGTAAAAATTAAACATGTGATAACTAAAAGAATATTGCAAACATCCACACAAAGGCTCTCAATTCGTCTCAACTCAGATTTTTAATTGCCAAGATGAAAATAATCAAATATTCATGCTCATCTTGAGGGGAAGTGTGAGAGGGAAAATAGAAATGTACGTCAGAAGAAAAAAGGAAGGAGAAGCCAGTTTCGTGAGCTATCAATTAACAAACAATAATTAGTTTTTGTCCTTTTAACAAGTTTTGTTGTAAAATATAACAAACTTTTGGATATATATACTCGATTGTAATAAAGAATAAAATAACAAAATATTCTTTAAGCTTATCATCACTCTCTCATTTTGGAAATTCACCGTTAACATCCATGCTGTGTTCTTCATGTTTTTTTGGAAAAATAATGTCCATGTTCATCCTCTGTTCATCATTTTTTAACAGTTTAATTACAAAAATTAAATAAAATTGTTAAGTAAAACTAGAATTAATAATTAATTTTAATTAAATAAATATATTATATTAAATTCTTCATAATTTTATTAGAAATTACATATATTAAATAATATATATTTAATTGATAATAAATCACATTATAAAAAAACAGAAGCAGAAACAGAAAACTAGTTTTTATGGATTTGATCATTTTTAAAATTAGGAAGAAACCAATTAAGAATATTTTTTAATTTGTTTATAAGATCGATGATACGATTCTAGTTATGTATATTAAAGTAGAT
Source organism: Erythroxylum flavicans (assembly GCA_027576715.1). Lineage (NCBI taxonomy): Eukaryota > Viridiplantae > Streptophyta > Magnoliopsida > Malpighiales > Erythroxylaceae > Erythroxylum > Erythroxylum flavicans. The sequence goes on from JANZXP010107646.1 coordinate 2,862, forward strand.
ACAAAGAGTTTGTGTGGTATTGTGTTGCACTGGATATGATTCTACGAACATAATAAACTAGACACGAAGAGTTTGGTAGCATCATACACGATGGTAATAAAGCCTTTTAATTTTTAATTTAAATTATTAAAAGATAAATGATATAAGCATAAAGGATGATAAATTTGTAGACATTAGAATAGTCTCTTTTTTCTCTTTTTAAAAATAAAAATGTATATAAAGTATAATTAATTATACAAGATTGTGTAATTTATATTTATAAATTATTTGTTGATAAATAAATATAAAGCTAACAAAATATAATATAAAATAATGCGTCTTTCAAAATATTTAAAGCTTAATATTAGTTATAATAAACATCAACAATTTGAAATTGGTGAAGAACAGGATGGTCTGAGAAGGACTGGAAGGAATTTCCGTGCAGTAGGAATTGTGTTGACACAAAGGAACAAAGTAACAGCTTAAGCTTTGCATGCTATTGTTTGGATTCGCTATTGAAAGACGAATACCAATTTCTTAGTTCGCAGTACATTCATACAAGCTAAGTCCCACAGGAGATGAAACCTGACAATCCCGCAAAGGAATCTAAACACCAGTTTATTCCCATGGGATAAATTACACGGAATACCTTAATAAAATTATGGACATACATGTACATCTATCAATACTACTGCCTGGAGCCGAAGGAGATGGAAAACAGTCCGTATTCAAGATCCAGGTTCTGGTGTTACTATTTACAAAGCTTTTTCATGAAATAATTAAACTACGGACGGTCGCAAGGTCTAATTAAATGACCGTGTAAGCTGTCACCTCCACGAGTTCTAACGCAGCATGACAATTATTCTCAGAGGTCTCAATCATATATTCTTTGGCATTGTCATCACCTACAACGCTGTTACTATTTTCAACACCATCCACCTTGTCATTGTCAACATCATCCTCACGGTTTTTGTCACTTGAAGAGGAAGGCTCACATCCTCATCACAGTTCATCTCTTCTACGGGTGAACTCTTCAACAGGATCAAGTTTACCTTTAGGAAGGTGGTCAATAATTGACATATCATAGCCATTACAAATCGCATCCCCAGTAATTTCTGAGGAAGGAGATATCTTGGTCTCAGGGCAAAATCTTGTAGATATGGTGGAAAGCACATCATGTTTAGCCTGAATGTCAATCTGGTGGTCTCCTACCCAATCTCCGGAAATCCTTAAATCCTTTTTTTGTACATTTAAACGTATGGCAGTTCATTGAACAAATTAGGAGGGAAGACAGAAGCATAAAAGAGATCGACAAGGAACTAGAACCAAAATCGAATTAGAGAATATAGACAAGGAACTAGAACCAAAATCGAATTAGAGAATAGGCTCACCAGGAGAATAAATTTGCATAATATCGTTGCTGCTATTACCAACTCCAATGACAATCCCCTCCCACCAGCCGTCACTCCACCAAGCATCAACTGCTGATCCAATCTCAAGAGAAAGATCTGATTCTTCATTGGTCGCAATGTTGGAAGGCCTAGGCATCTCATTCCAAGTTTATCAAGCGCAGCTAATTTGACAATTGGTATCCATTCCTAGAAATCAAAGACGTTAGATTATGGATTTTTTGTCAACAACGAGGAATTCAATCCAATTCCATCCTTTGATTTACTTGTACAAGAGTTCAAGCTGCCAAGGAAAAGGCAATTCAAAAGAGTGCTTCATAAAGCCTAAGCATACCTCAAGGTTATTGGACTCATCTTCATCCTGCAAGTCATCATAAAGGACCTTTATGTGTTTCTTGTACACTTGCAGTACCATATACCTGAACCAGCAGCCTCGTATACCACTATCTTGGCACAGCACCTCGATATTTTCATAAAACTTGAATGAGTTATAGCATTGTTTTTGGAGCTTTACATGCTTGAGGGGAAGAAATCTCTTGTCTGGCAGACCTTACTTTAAATTTCTAAATGAAGACCCGTTGGGCATCATCTGACCACCAATACGCTCTGTTAAAAATGTTTCATGTCCTCGTCACTTCTAGTTCTCTTTGCTTCTAACTTTACATATTCACATGGACCCAATTCTTCATCATCTTCCACAAAAAAGTCATAGCTTATGGAATCAACTCCAGTAGCGGGTATGGAATACAAACAGCAGAGAATAGGCTGATCAACATAGCCACATAATTTACAACATCAAAAGGTTTCACTTTATTGCCTCTGAATTGCCTAGAACACAAATGTAATTTGGCTGATAAAGCATCAGGTAAAGCAGCCAAACATTCATCAAAATGCTCAGGAGTTAAAACTGTGGCAGCACCATCAACACACTCAGAACTGATGACCTGCGAATAAGGTGTGATGATAACTTCTTTTGGGTGAGAATTTCTTAAATGAACTAGACCCTTGACTTCCCGGTTGTGGTGAAATCACCGCACTTTGACTTTTTTCTGTCCCCTCTTGTATTCATACATATCTTCCAAGTAACCAACATAATGGTTCTCTCCCTTGGCCATGACAAAGACAAACAATTGGATCTGTATGGTAAAAATTAGAAGGATAAATGAGCATGATTATTGAGCCTCTGCAATTGAAATAGAAACTGTATGTTCTTGCAAGCCTATCATTTTAAGACATACATTATGACAGACATCTAAATTTAGGAATTGCATCAGTGCCAAAATTTTCAAGGTTGTAAAAAGCACAATGGAATTACTCCATCAGAATGTAAGAGCATTATTTCTGCAGTACTAACATATAATCAAACCTTTATTCTTCCTCTGCTCTTTTCTATAAAAAAACCTGTCATATCTCCATAAGCAGTTACGCAAGTATGCAAATCTGGCATGTAATAACTGACTCCTGTCTTTCATTTATAATTTAAAAATTGATAATTACCATTATCTTAGTCCCATTCCTGCAGAATGCCGGGTAATGCTTTAGCTGTTTCCCACATGCCATGAATTGCCTGCTCACACAATGTCTGAACTGTGTCCACTCAAGTTTTTTAGACAGCTACTCTGTAATGCAAATTTTGCATAAATGCCAATGTCATAGGTACTAACCTTAGAATGAAATGAGCAAGCAACAAGGAACGAACATTCTGTTTTTGGTACCTGCTTCTGTTGGGCATCCCACCCTCTCACTGGACATTCCAGAGATTTTGTAGCATGAGATAAACCATGTTTTGGTGATTCTATAATGGAAAATATTCATGTATTAATGCTGATAGATAATAAACAATTGAGGTTCATAAGATTACAGATCACACTAGCTTGCAAAGATGGCGGTTGCAATTACTATTTGCAAAAAAATAGTTAAAAAAGACATAATAAGTGCCTTGGACCATTGCTCAGTTAAAATAAACACAAAGATGATATAACATGAGGCTACAACTTGGTATGAATATGTAAACATTGACATGAATTCTCAATGTGTCAAATGACATGTTAAACAATGCATATATTTTAAAAACCATTTACAAGAAACTTTTGAGGTACTGAAAATTTGGAGAAACCAGAAAAGCAAATGTCACGGAAATACATGAAATGTCATCAACCAAGAAATTTAAAAGCTATTCCAGGCATAAAAGAACCAGTACCACAGTAGGCATTAAGTTCTAAGTTATGATGCATTTTTCATGGTGAAATTGATGGACAAACCGACACATACAACGTACCCACTGATAATGCTTTAGGAGAGGGACCTACGAATGAAGTAAAATAGTCTATAAAACTGTAAAGGCTCCATAATAAGAAATAAGTAAAGGACAGATCACCTTGTAGATGCTGCTTCGAAAGCATAGAAGTAAGTCAATCTACTACCTCCCTTCTCGACCTCCATTTGTAACCGGCATGAATGGAATTTTCTGTGCCGTATACCCGTACAAATTCCTCAGCGACAATATAGAACATGTGCCTAACATGTGCATGGACAGAATCTCCAGCAGAATCTTTAAGGAAATAGTGAACTACACGTGGCCGTGTTCCTGTGACACAAGCTGCTCTTTCCACTCTACAAAACACTTTTGTTTTCCAGCCATTTCGCTACACAAGACTAGGAGGATGCTCACCAAGCACCACAAATTCTATTATCAATTCTGATCACATATCTCAATTTACTTAAAAATTGAGCAAAGGGTTTGAAGCCACAGTACTCACTTCCTATTGAGGGCTTCAATTGTAAAACATTCGAACCAAGCTACTCTAAAGTGGTTAAACCCTTAAACCTATCAACATCCATTTTCTATGAACAGAAAAGTGGAATGAAAAGAACAGACTAGGATTACGTGCTGAACAAGATCGACCATGTGATTCAAACCACTTAAGTCAGATAAGAAACCAGACTAACATAGTTAAGATGTCCCACCGTTAGAAAATTGTAAGATTGCCAGAAGCAACTAACATTGTTTGCCTCAAAATAGCCTCCCGACGGAACGAATTCAAAAGTGTTTCCGCGGCTACATATCTGGTCGAAGAAAAATATCCCACTCACCTGATTCAGTAAACATAGAATCCACCAGGAGCTTGAGCTCAAACCCAAAGAACTCTACCAAATAAGGAGGTACTAGACAGAATCGACCAGAAAGCTGAAAAGTCTATTCTTTGAAGATCTGCGATCAGATCAGTGACCAAATCAAGAAAACCAAAATCCAAGCTTGGCACCACAAGGAGGAACCAAGATAAGGCTTTGACCGATTTAACTATCAAAAACATTAAAGCTATGATATGGACATCCCAGTTTACACAAGCCAATGAAATCTTAAGCACAGAAGGTTTGATCCTTTGAGTTTTCTAAGATGGAATAAGGCCCTCTGATCGATGGGTCTGAAAGGTTCAAGATGTAGGTGAAAGCAGGAAACTTTTTAAGTTCTTTGAGTTTGCAGTTAAAAGCAGAACAGAGGAACAAAAAGGCTTGATCAGCAGAATGGGTGAGAGAGGAAGAGAGAGTACAAAAGAAGGTCATTTTAAAAAAGTCTCAAGGGAGATACACGTGAGGATGGCACTAGATAAGGTTCGGTTCGAGCAATACTTTATTTATATTTATATTTTTTTTCTCAATTTGTTATTCTTTTACAATTCATCAATTTTTACAATTTATTATTCATATCTAAATTTATTGAATTATTCGAATTCTTGAATATCTATCGAGTTGTATAATATATAAAAATATAACTTATAAATAAAAAATATAAAGAGCAGATTTTTGTGAATGCTTCAGATCAAAATTACTTTAATAATAATAAATCAAAATTTTGATTTATATATTTTAACTGAGAAGTAAAATAAAGATCTTAAAGCTATTTCTCCTCATAAAATATTAATATTTTATTATATTTAATTATAAATATTTAAAAAATAGAATTAATAAAAAATGAGTCGGTATGAAAATCTATCAGTTTGGATTATTATTAGACTCATATCCTAATCCACGTCTACCTTCACGTCTATTTTTTCAAATTGGACGGTGCAAATATTAATTAGGTTGAAAACTCCCTTTCATGTCTAAATACAAGGGTTTGGCAGGCAGGTGAAGATGACAATTGATTAGGTAAAGAGAGGCTGGTGGTCTGGTCGCTGGGAAATGGCTTAAGCAAAAATCAGCTGATTCTCAAAGATGGAAAGAGATGGGATTTTTGCAATTGGTCTATACACCTCAAGGCTCATAGGAACAACTGAACCTCGTCTCCATCCAATCACCAAAATTTAAAAAAAAATGTAAAAATGGATAAATCCAGGGCGACGTGGATGAGCCTTTCTTGTCATGATTCTTTACCGCGCCATGGTTATGCATCACATTAGACAGTCCGCCGAACAAGTGTTTCAAGTAAATTTAATAAAAACAAAGTGTTTCAAAGAAATTATCTTGCCGATCTACTTGGTTAATAATATACTTTTATGTATAAATAGAATATACACTAACCATCTCCAGATTTATGTGTGAGCTCCTACTGAGTCCACCTTCGAATATTTGTACTACATATTCTTCAATAAATTCTTTTTAACAGTTTGACCACCTTAAAAAGGCAAATTTGTAGTTAGTGGTACCAAAAGTTTAGGCCTTTAAAGTCAAATTGAGATTTAGGACGCAGGTTCAAACTATTATACTCAATTTTAACTAAAATTATATTATATCAGGTCCTTCAAAATTATTCTAAAAATACGAACTTTATAATCTACTGCAATTTGTCTTTTCATTTGAAAATAATGGTATTTTTTGAATTCAAAATTTATAAGAAGCAATCCTAAAAATTTTAAGTTTAACTAGATTCCATTTATATATAATTAATATTTGAATGTGTCATTATGAAGATAAGAAAATGTTGCAGGCCAATGGGTGGGATTCCATTGGCCTGACTGTCACAATACAGAGTAATATTCTCTTGTTTATACTCAAGTTCTTCCAACAACATCTTCAACTACACTACTTCTTTACTGGTTTGTGTAGCTTTTACATATTCTGCTTCTATTGTTGACGTAGCCACAATTGACTGCAGTTTTAAAACTCAGCTTATAGCTCCTCTAACTAGTGTAAACACATATCCTGTAGTGGATTTACTTTTATCAAGATCATATGTATAATCAATATCAACTTATCCTTTGATAGTAAAATCTGATTCTTCATATCATAATGCAATATATGAGGTTCCCTTGATATATCTGAGAATCCTGTTAACTGTATTCCAATGCTCTCAACTAGGATCCGCCATGTATCGACTAACCACTCCCACTGCATGTGTAATGTCTGGTCTTGTACAAATCATAGCGAACATTGAGCTTCTCACTGCTGATGCATACGGTACTTGAAATATCTCCATCCTCTCTTCTTCATTGCTAGGACTCATATTTGAGGATAACTTGAAATTAACATGAAGAAGGGTATAAATTGACTTACAATCTTGCATGTTGAATCGCTGTAAGATCTTCTTCAAATAATTCTTCTGAGAAAGCCAAATCTTCCTATTATTTCTATCTCGGTGAATTTGCATCCCTAAAATCTTGTTTGCTGATCCCAAGTCTTTCATTTCAAATTTCCTAGCCAACTATGCCTTGAATTCTTTGATACGATCATTGTTGGGGCCTGCTACCAGCATATTGTCTATATACAACAACAAGACTATAAATCATCTTTCCCAAACCTCTTGAAATATGCACAAGGGTCTGCATTCAGTTTGCTGTATCTAAGGCTCATGACGAAGGAATCAAATCTCTTATACCAACACCTCAGTGCCTGCTTTAAACCATACAGAGATTTGTTCAACCTACAAACCAAGTTCTCTTTCCCTTTTTCTTCAAAACCTTTTGACTGGAGCATATAAATTTCTTCTTCAAGATCTCTATGAAGAAATGCAGTTTTTACATCTAACTGCTCAAAAAGCAAGTCAAATATAGCACATATCGTCAGGACTACTCGAACTGTAGTGAGTCAAATCACAAAAGAAAATATTTCATTGAAGTCAATTTCTTCCTTCTGAGCATATCCTTTTACCACCAATTTAGCACGATATCGCTCTGCTTGATCGTCACCACTCTGCTTGATCTTATAAACTCATTTATTGCCAATAGACTTTCTTCCTTGTGGTAGTAATACCAGCTCTCATGTCTTATTCTTATGTAGAGCTTCAATTTCTTCCTGCATTACTACCATCTACTGAGATGCATCTGAACTATTCATTACTTCTTGAAGAGTTGATGACTCTTTGTCCTCAGTTAAAAGACAGTATGCAATATTGCCCTTCATAATATAATCTGAGTGCCAACTTAGTGCTCTTCTTGTGCGAATTGATCTCCGAGTATCTGGAACATCATATCCGACTGGTTCTTGCTCCTTGTACTCTGGTGCAGCTTCAGAAGAATCATTTTGATCAAATTCCCTATCCATTTGTACTGTTGTAGTTTATGGATTTTCTAGTACAGTGCCAACATTTTCTACTTGCTCTTGATCCTTATCTTCCAAGAAAATAACATTTCTACTGATAATAATCTTGTGGACAGTGGGATCCCATAGACGATACTCCTTTACTCCTTTAGCATATCCCAAGAAAATATATCTTCTTCATTTTGGATCCAACTTCGTAGTTTCTTGGGTATTAAACATCACATAAGCAGGACTTCCAAATATATGGAGGTTGGAATGATCCACTAGTTTACCAGCTCACATCTCCATCGGTGACTTTAATTTAATTACAGTTGATGGAGCTCGATTCACCATATAAAAGGGCAGTATTGACTACTTCTTCCCAGAATTTCTTATCTAAGCTTGCAGTTCTCAACATCACTCTTGTTCTTTCCAACAAAGTTCTACTCATCCACTTTGCTACTCCATTTTTTTAGGGGTGTATGCCGTCATGAACTGCCCTTTGATGTCTTCTTGCTTGCAAAATTCATCAAATTCTTTACCAATATATTCTCCTTTACCTGATTCGAGTTCCACCCGCGCTTTGTAAAATTTGAAAGTTGGAAACACATTTAGCTTCCTCTTGATAGGAAACACCCAACATCTCCTCGAATAATCATCAATAAATGATACAAAGAAATTTGTTCCTCCTAGGGACGTAATTGGTGCTTGCCATATATTAGGGTGAATCAATTATAGAATTTCTTTGCTTCTGAACTTTGATGTGATGAACTTCAATCGATGCTGCTTACTCACAATGCAATGCTTATAGAAGAGTAGTGATACCTTTGTGAGACCTGAAAGTAGATTCTTCTCTGCATCCATCTTCATTCCTTGTTCTGACATATGTCCAAGCTTTTTATGCTACACCATAACATATTTGTCATCTGGACTAGTCGCCGTAACATATGCCTCTCCTTTTTACCCGCAACAGATGCCTCTCCTTCTTGCAAAATTACTCCCTTCAGCATATACAGATGTACAACAATCTTCTTTGCTTTCATAAATACTAGTGCTCCTTTAATTACTTTCATGATCTTGTTTTGAATCTCAAATCTGAAACTAAGGTCATCCAGTTGTCCTATAGATAACAAATTCTTTTTCAGGCCCTCCACATGTTGCATTTTTCAATAGTTTGAGTTGTCCCATCATACATCTTTAACTTGATGGTGTCAATGCCAACGATCTTCAGAGCTTGATTATTACAACCGTACACAGATCCCCTAAAGATAGATTCATATTGATGGAACCATTCTTTTCGAGAAGTCATATGAAAAGTAGCTGCTAAATTAAGAAGCTATACATTAACAAATCTTCTCTTGCCTCTAATAGTCGTTGCCGCTTTACAGACTATTGCACCTTCATTATTTGAAGTATTTGCCGCATTTCCTTAAGGAATAGAATCTTTCTTATTCAGATTCCAACAATCCTTTTTCAGGTACCCTTTCTTGCCACAATTGCAGCACTTGAAATTCTTCTTACTCCTGGATTTCGATCTACCATGACTATGACTCCCACTTGGGCCACGTTCCATTAATCTTCCTCTTGTCACTGCCAAGGCCTCCGTTTGTTGCGAATTTGCGAACCTGTCTTCCTTACTTTAACGTCAACTCTCTTCTTCCAAAATAGCAGCTACAATATTGCCAAAGACTAGAGTGTCTGTGTTGTTTGTTAAATTGAGACGAGTTGATCATATGAATCTGGTAGACTTTGGAGTAGAAGTTCCGCACGTTCACTTATCTTTATTGTGTGCCCCAATGATGTGAGTTGAAAAATTAGAGTATTTAAAATATTTAAGTGCTCCATTACCGAAATAGATTCTGCCATGCGTAAAGTGTATAGTTTCCTCTTTAAAAAAATTTTATTGTGGAGTGATTTGGCCTCGTACAATTTTATGAAATGATCCCAAATCTCTTTTGCTATCTTCTTCTCCTCTATGCTTGACAATACCCCTCTGCTAATGCCAAATGAAGATTTGCAATAGGATTTCCGTCCATCTCATTCCACTTATTATCATCTATGAATGTTGCCGCCTTTCGCTGATGGATGCTAAACAGTTATCTTTTCTCAAGATAGCCTTCATCTTCAACTTCCACGATGAGAAATTACTCTCATTAAACTTTTCAATCTCAAATTTTCCTACCATTGCTTCTATTATGAACAGAATTTAGCTCCCACTATTTTACGTGAATAGAACTTATATGTATGAATAGTTATGCATATGTGAATAGTACCATATGTGTATGTATGAATAATATCGTACACGTGAATAGTAATGTATACTGGAATTATAGTAACTGCACAGTTTAGTGCAAAAATAAATGCATGAACAGTTGTCATCTTTTGTATTTAATGTTCACCAATTTTCACTGTGCCCACCCGAACTCCGAATAGATTATGCCAAAAAATTCGTCGTAATTTTCTCACCTCACTCTAATACCACTTGTTGTAAAAATCAACCGGATTAGAGCAGGTTCGTAGCTAAATATGATTGAAAGAATAGTAATCAATAGACAGATTTTACATAAAAAACTCCTAAATTAGGGTAAAAATTACGGACAAGAAAAAGAAATTTCACTATCAAATTTAGGAGTATAACCTCTCTCTATTTTACAAATAAAAATATTAAATAGAAATACTAACTCTTTCTCTAAATAGGAAAATACTAAACTTTTATAGGGATTTAATAAAAGACGAGATTTGTAGGATATTAGAAAACTGATATTGGAAGGCCTATTTATAAGCGTCCCATACGTGTACACCCAACTATGAACAGAATGTCCACAATTGGCCTGCTCTTTTTTTTCTTCCTACTATTCCTGACTTTATGCAATTGGCTACCTTCCTTCTTCACTTTAGTGCGGTCAACAGCAACACATAACTCAATTCTAATCATATGTCAAAAAATCCCATCCCACGTTTGCACGTCATAGCATCTTTATGTCACACATTCGAACAATTTCTAGTCTACGGGATAGTCTTTTGTTTTCGTTTGCTTGACTTGATTATTATCTAATGACAGACTTTTAGTTCCTTTTGCTTGATTCTTTTGCTTGACTCGATCCTGTTAAATTAATACAAAGGTAAAAGACCGAAAAGAAAAAAGATGCTTTAACTTCAAGCACGGAACGTCTCTTAGAAGTTAATGGGAATTTCAGCATATGCGTTTGGTTTCTCATTATATGTTTCTTTGGGAAGAATAGGATAGCACTTTGATACGTCGTTTGGGTTGGGTAAGAATGACGGTTTACAGTGATAACAAGAATACCAATGTTTGAGCTTTAGCCAAAATGAATGAAATGCTGGTTTAGCTGTTTTTCGAAAACTCTCTTTTGATTCTAATTTAGATGTAGATGTTCCTCTATTTAGAAAACAAATCTGTTTAACTTAGAAAACATTTTTTGAAAGGCTAACTTAGAAAACATGTCCATAACTAAAACTTATTGTTATATTGATTGAACATATTCTACTAACAATACAAAATTATTTTGCATTGAAGCATTATAATGATTGTTTCATGAAGTTTTAAAATAATGATAGTTATATGAGGGTGATAAAGGTATAATTGCATACATATATCTAGATTCTTCAAAAATGTGATTTTACTATTGTCATGTGTCTTGTAACAAATTAAATATTTAATACTTATAAAGATATTACATGTCATTTTTTAAACTAATGTCATAATTACGTCGATGTATATTTTATTTGTTTTATGCTGCAAATTAATATTTTCTTTTATTTATAAAATTAACGCAATCAAGTTATACAAATAAAATCATCATATTGCAGATTTAAACTTCTTTCTTTTTTTTTTTGCACTCAAATATGAAACTAATGCATTAACATAATATATATTTCATATGCATGATAAAAAAAATTGTCTTCACATATATTTAAGACCATCCCTTTGTACAATAAAATAGACTTGCCTTCTACACCAATAAAGGTGTAAACGAATTTTGTGTAAAATGGTTGATGATGCTTCACCATTTGAAAAACTTTCTTATTTTCGTCCAACAAATGGAAGTGTTCAAGTTGTAATCCCTCTAATTGAATTCCTTTGAATAGGGGCATCAAAATGGTCAAATACATTCCTTTGAATAGGGGCATCAAAATGGTCAAATACACTGGTATGCTACTCCTTAGGCACGAAATATACTTTCCTTCAAATTTATGCGTGGGCACATAACAACTGGAAAAAGATGGGGTTGGAGAGAATTCTAATTAATAAGGATGATATGCTCCTTTTTAAAATCAATTATAGAGCTAATTTGATGAGAATATTAAAAGTTAGTCTATGGCATATTAATGAAAAGCTCCTCGTACATTAGAAATGGAGACTAGGGATAGTTTTAGAGTGACAAAAGATAAATAAGGTCCTATATAGGTAAATTTCCACAACTTACAACTTAAACACTAGCCTAAAATTGGACTTAACTAGTTCACTTAGCAAACCGATTTGTTTAAACGAGAGTACTGCTGCTATAAGAAGACTTAAGTTATGTTAGGATTCGTATTGAAGTCAAATTGGAGGTGAAGCCCTAAAAATAATAAAGTTAGATGAGGATGGAAAACTAGCTGAAGGTGAAATAGCTACTTGTCATTAATAGGGGCATTTGAAGCCTCAACCTCCTAAAATCTCAAAGCCTATTAAGAAGACCTTTGCCAAGGGAGATTATAATGAGCTGATGAAGAAAATCTATAAGTCTTGGGATTATAATATTGTGGTTAGCCTATCAAATGAAGAATCTCAGTCATAGTGAAAGGAAGACATTGAAACATCCAAGCTTGAATCTATTAACTTTCCTCTGGCAACTAAGTATAAAGAGGTTAAAGTATAAAGAGGTTACAAATACACCTCTACCCATTACTAATATAATAATAACAGAGAATAAAGATCAATATAGAGATCTTACTGTTAACATTTTAGAAGCAACCTAAGAGAATCATCAAAATGCACCAATTTAAAAACTTCCCGAGATAGAATAGAGCCCTAAAGCTAAAATTAATCTTCCAACTAGATATTCACTCCATAATCTATGAAGTTGCAACAACTTATTTTAAGTTAGTATATATTAAAATATTTATTATTAAAAACAATTAAAAAAATTTGTTTACCAAATAATTAATAATGATTAGAAAATAGGTCTATGTATTTATTTAGTTCTTATTAGAAAATTTACAGTATAATCCTAACCTTCATAATAAGACGGACAATTTTTATGACTTGTGATATTAAAAAGGTATATTTTGTTATGTAATTTATGTTAAATAATGAAATATTAAGTTCAATATATATATATATATAATGAGTTATTATGTATTTTACTTATTAATGATTACTTATTATAATAATTTCAAGTTGTGTTCAACAATAGTCAATATGCTTGTCATTATCAATTAAATTATTAACTCTTTTTTTTATGAAAAATGAAAGGAAGTGAATTAATACTAGCAAAAGCTACAAACCAATATTACAATGAGTAACTACAAACAATAATCATATAGAATGTCTCCAATTTTCAAAAAAAAGAGAATGATCATCTTTCATCCTACACTTAAGATGCATGAATTGATCACTCATCATAGTTTCTGTCAGCTCCATATGTTCCGAATTATATCAGCAAATAATTCAACTATTATGATGATGTAAATGATTAGTAATTGTCTTCCATTGAGCTCCCAAAAAAGATAATTCATTCTGAGTATTTAGAGCCTTTATTTTTATCTCAAAGAGGCCTATCAGACCAGACTTCCTATCGTTACTAATTCCCTCACCAAGGATTATTTGAGATGGTCATTTAACCCTCTTGTATTTCATATTAAAATGATCATTTAAGAAGAATATTCTTTCTTTTTGGTTTTCCTCCTAGCTGATCTCTTCTAGTATTAGAGAAACTTTTATGTCATCTCAACAAGTATATCATTCTCTAGTTGTATCAATAGCAGATTACTTGTTGGATAACCCATACTTTTACGTATAGATGAAGATGTTAGGTTATAAACATGCTTTTATGAGAAATGTAGTCAAACTTGCATTTATGGTTTAAAACTTTAAAACTCGATAGATGAGTCTTGTTTATTAATACATGAGTTCTAAAGGTTAAAATTTCTTTCTTCACTTAGAATTCAAATTTCCATAAAAATACCTAATCTTCCGACGCCAACGATAATAAAACAAATTTATGTGGAAAGATGTACTCGTAGAATTAGCATCTTCACGACCTATTCAAGTCTATCAATCAGTAAATTGCTATCAGGAAAAGGAAAAAAAAAAAGTCTAGTCAGGTATGGAGTTAGGACGGTCTATATATTTCTTTTTTAAGTTAAATTTCGCGAAAGCAGATTTGGTAGTTCAGTTTATGATCTGGCCAATATTAAAAGACATAATAAATATGGAAATGCAAGAAATGTGGCCACGTAACTGTGTTTCCAACACTAATGCAACTTTGATCGATGGAGCAAGGCACTCTCTCTCTCTCTCTCACTGTCGCATGATCAGCACTGTTAATTAAGTGTTTGACTAGATATATCATATAAAAAAAAGATTTTCCTGCTTAATTAGACATATCCATTTATATTTAAATGTCTATATTATAATTAAAATTCTACAGATTATAATTATGAGAAGTGATAAATAAGTAGACATCATTAAAACATATACGCATCCGCTAGGCCGCCTTAAAGTGTTAGGTTTGAACAAAAACCATCATTAAACACGACTTGTCAAGTACAGGCACCACTCCCCATTCATCATTTTCTTCGCCAACATTTGTAATGAAAAGCAGTTGTGGGTAATTACTTAAAACTGAAGCATATTACGACGGGAAGGAAAGGCCGAAAGCTGTTTATGTATATTATGTATGATATCCGTGACTTAATTTTTTACCTAATTGGAAGAATTGGTATTTGATAATCTGACAAGAAAGCCCTCAATCCCACATGTGCTAAACTAAGTAGTTTAGGCATATCAGATATCTACGTACACTTTTATCATATCCACTCGCAAATTAATGCCAATAACTCCGCCGCCTATACCTTTGAAAAACGTTCCAGTGACATAATTATTTTGCCGTTCCACCTTATCGGCCCTTAACTTTTTGTTGATTTTAGTGCGTATGATTTTGTATAAAGTTTGATATTTTTTAGGTGATAAATAATAATCCTCTCTCAATTTATTGAACATGGAATATCTTTCTATTCCATTCCTACATTATCAATCACGACACCTCATTTTTCCCCCCTGTGAATTAAACTAACATATCGAAAACAAAATGTGGAAGTGGCGTTAGATAAAGTACCATGGCAGGTCCCATAGCCTAAGGAGAAGAGGACGACCCTTCACAACATAGCATGTGTCACACGTTCTGTGAACGAACGAAGATGATTTGATTGCAGGTGTTGAAAATCAGAACATGTGACCTTGTAACTTCTTCCCAAAATCCTTGGTTGATTAATTATGCCTAGTTAACATGTTCGTCGAAAACTAAGAATAATAACCATAGCCTGCCCCTTTAGGAGGTAATGATGAGCATCTATGATCTGCAGCCCAACAACCTGTTGAGTTCAATCTTACTTGATCTTTGCTATTTAAAGACATCTTACCAATATTGCACCAGGTTTAGTATCGAATAAAATATTAGTATAGTACTATATTGGTATCGGTCAATATTAAATATCGAGTAATTTTTAAGGAAATAACCAAATAGTTTTTAAATTTTTTAAAAAATTACAAAATAATTTATTGTCTTATTGTACAGCTGTACTATATATTTTTAACTATGTTTTAAAAAATCAAAATAATAAATAATAAAACAATAATTTTTAGATATTTCACATATAAATAATAAACACAATTTATATAAAAAAGACAATTATTATCATACAAATATAAAATTAAGAACAATATAAAGTATTTAAAATAATATAATTTTAATTTTCATTATTTAATAAATAATAATTACAACAAAACGTCCAATAAAAGAATAATAAATATCCTTAACTCTCAAATCATTATAATTTACAACAAGAATTCGTGATAAGAAAATAACCAAGTAGAATTGAAACTTGAAACAAAAACATATATTATTTAATTTACTATCAATTAAATATATTATATATTTAATTAATTAAAATTAATTATTA
>JANZXP010107684.1:0-18888 GCA_027576715.1 Erythroxylum flavicans
CATGAGATGTGGTAATTTACCACACCTGGACCCGTTTCTTTGGTCCGACCCGTTCTCTGGAAACGGGATGTTACAGTTTTTCCCACCAAAGGTGTGCCAACGAGATGTGTTTTCCATCGAAGGTGCCATATGGGCTGTTTTTCCTATAAAAGATGCTTAGCAATCGTGCCAACAAGTTGTGTTTCCAACTGAAGGTGTGCCATAGGGTTGCTTTTCCATCAAAGGTATTCAACAGGTTGTTTTTCCCACTGAAGGTTCCTAATGGTCATGCCAATGGGTTGGTTTGCCACTCGTTGAAGGTGTGCCAATAGGCTGTTTTGCCAATTGAAGGTGTGCCAATAGGCTATTTTTTCCATCAAAGGTACCCAACGGACTATTTTTCCCACTGAAGGTACCTAGAGACTATTTCAATAGGATGTGTTACCCACTGAAGGTGTACCAACGGGCTGATGTTCCCACCAAAGGAACCTAGCGAACGTGTCAATGGGCTATTTTGTCCACAGGTGGTCCTTAGCGACTGTGTCAAAGAGCTATTTTTCTCACCGAAGGTGCCTAACGATAGTGCCAATGAGTTGTGTTTCATACTCAAGGTATTCCAACAAGCTATTTTTCCCATCGATGGTGCTCAATGAATGTTTCAACGGGCTATTTTACCCATTGAAGGTGCTTAGCGACCGTTCCAACTTGTTGTTTTGCCCACAAAAGATTTGCCAATAGGCTGTGTTTTCCAATAAAGGAGTGCAAAGGGTTGTTTTTCCCATAGAAGGTGCCTAGCGACCGTGTCAAAGGGGTATTTTACCCAACATAGGTGTGCCATCGGGTTGTTTTTTGCACAAGTGGTGCCTAGTGATCGTGTCAACCGGTTATTTTGCCCTCACCAAGTGTGTGCCAACGGGCTGTTTTACCTACTGAAGGTATGCCAATAGGCTATTTTCCCACAAAAAGTATCGAACGGACTGTTTTTCCCAGCAAAGGTGCCTAACAACCATGCCAATGATCTGTTTTGCCCAACGAAGGTGCTTGCGACCGTGCTAATGGGCTGTTTTGTCCATAGACTATGCCAAGTAGCGGTGCCAACGTTCTATTTTTCCCATTGAAGGTGTGCCAATCGGCTGTCTGTCCCACCGAACGTGCCTAACGATTGTGCCAGTGGCCTATTTTGCCCAACGGGCTATTTTGTCTACCAAAGGTGTGCCAATGAGATGTTTTTCCTAACAAAGTTGCTATTTTCCCATCTAAGGCATCTAGCGATTGTGCCAACAATCTGTTTTGTCTATTGAAGGTGTGCTAATGGATTGTGTTTCAATTCGAATGCATCCAAACGGGCTTTTTTGCCCACTCAAGGTGCCTAGCGACCATGTTAGTGTGCTCTTTTATCCATCGAAGGTGTGCAAACGGTTGTTTTTCCCACTGAAGGTGCCTAGCGAACGTACCAACGAGCTATTTTGCCCACCAAAGGTGGCTAGCAACCTTGCCAAAGTGCTACTTTTCCCCTAAAGATGCCCAACGAGCTGTGTTTCCCAATGAAGATGCTTAGCGGCCTTGCCAACGTGTCATGTTCCCCACCCAAGGTGGCCAATGGGTTGTTTTTCCCGCAAATTGAACCTGGCAACCCTGCCAATAGGCAGTGTTGCAAACCGATGGTGTGCCAACGGGTTGTTTTGCCCACTGAAGGTGTGCCAATGAGTTGTTTTGCCTACTAAAGGTGTGCCAACGATATGTTTATCCCACCGAACGTGCCCAACAGACTGTTTTGCCCATCGAAGGTGCCTAACGGCTATACCAGTGGGCTGTTTTACACACCGAAGGGATGCCAACAAGTCGTGTTTCACACTAAAGGAGCCTACTGGATGTGTCATCGGGCTATGTTGCCCATCGAAGGTGTGCCAACGGGCTATTTTTCCACCAAAAATGCCTAGCGAATGTGCTAAGGGGCTATTTTGCACATCAGAGGTGCTTAACGAAGGTGCCTTGCGAACATGCCAATGGGTTGTTTTCCCAACGAGCTGTATTTCCCATCAAAGGTGCCTTACAATTTGTTTTTCCCACAAAAGATGCTTAGCGACCATGCCAACGGGCTTTGTTTCCTATGGAAGGTGTGCCAACAGGCTATTTTTCCCACAAAAGGTGCCTAACGACCGTGCTAACGGACTGTGTTTCCCAAGAAAGGTGTGCCAACAGGCTATTTTGCCATGGAAGTTGTGCCAATGGGCTGTGTTTCCTATAGAAGGTGTGCCAATAGGCTATTTTCCCACCGAAGGTGCCTAACGACCATGCTAACAGCTGTGTTTCCCACATAAGGTGTGCGAATAAGCTATTTTTCCCACCGAAAGTGCCTCGCGAATATGCCAACGAGCTATTTTACCCATCAAAGGCCCTTAATGACCATTCCAACGTGATGTTTTTCCCGCCGAAGGTGCATAATGAACATTTTAACGAGCTATTTTACCCATCGAAGCTGCTTAGCGACTGTGCCAATATGCTATTTTACCCACAAAGGTTTGCCAACAGGCTATGTTTCCCATTGACGGAGCGGAAAGGGCTGTTTTTCCCATAGAAGGTGCCTAGCAACCGTGTCAATGGGGTATTTTACCCATCAAAGGTGTGCCATCGGGTTGTCTTTTGCATAAATGGTGCCTCGTGATCGTGTCAACTGGTAATTTTGTCCACCAAATGTGTGTCGACGGGTTGTTTTGCCTATTGAATGTATGCCAATATGCTATTCTCCCACCAAAGGTGCCTAACGGGCTGTTTTTCCTAATAAAGGTGCCTAATGACCATGAAAATGGTCTATTTTGCCCACCGAAGGTGCTTGCGAGCATGCCAATGGGTTGTTTTGTTCACAGATGGTGCCAATAAGTTATGCCAATGTGTTATTTTTCCCACTGAAGGTGTGCCAACGGGTTGTCTGTCCCACCGAAGGTTCTTAGTGACTATGCCAATAGGCTATTTCACCCAACAAAGGTACCTAGCAATCATACCAATGGGTTGTTTTGTCCACCAAAGGTGTGCCAATGGGATGTTTTTTCACCTAAGATGCCCAATGGGCTATTTTCCCACCTAAGGTGCCTAGCGATCACGCCAACGGTTTGTTTTGCCCACTGAAGGTGTGCTAATGGACTGTGTTTCCAATCGAATACGTCGAAATGGGATTTTTTGCCCACTAAAGGTGTTTAGTGACCATGCCAGCGTGTTGTTTTACCCATCGAAGGTGTACAAATGGTTGTTTTTCCCACTGAAGGTGCCTAGAAAATGTACCAATGGGCTATTTTGTCCATCAAAGGTGGCTAGCGACCTTGCCAACTTGCTAATTTTTCACCAAATATAACCAACAGGCTATGTTTCCCACCGAAGGTGCTTAGCGGCCTTGCCAACGTGCTATGTTCCTCGTCCAAGGTGCCCAACAAGCTGTTTCTACCATCGAAGGTGCCTGACAACCTGCCATCGTGTTATTTTGCCCACTGAAGGTGCACCAATAGGCTGTTTTGCCTACTAAAGGTGTGCCAACGGGATGTTTATACCACCGAAGATGCCCAACGGACTGTTTTGTCCACTGAAGGTGCCTAACGGTCGTGCCAATGGGCTGTTTTACCCATCAAAGGGATGCCAACGAGTTGTACTTCCCACTAAGGGTGCCTACTGAACGTGCCAACGGGCTATGTTGCCCATCGAAGGTGTGCTAATAGGCTATTTTTCCCATCAAAGGTGCCTAGCGAATGTGCTAAGGGGCTATTTTGCATATCGAAGGTGCTTAGCGAAGATGCCTAGCAAACGTGCCAATTGGTTGTTTTTCCCAACGAGTTTTTTATCCCACCAAAGGTGCCCTATGAGTTGTTTTTCCCACAAAAGATGCTTAGCAACCGGGTCAACGAGCTATGTTTCCCATCGAAGGCATGCCAAAGTGTTATGTTTCCATTGAAGGTGCCCAACAGGTTGTTTTTCCTTCTAAAGGCTCCCAACGATCATGCCAACAGGCTGTTATGCCTACCAAAGGTGCACCAATGGGCTGTTTTACCTACTGAAGGCATGCCAACTGGCTATTTTTTCCTCTGAAGGTACCTAACGAACTATGTTACCCACCAAAGGAGCCTAGTGAACATGCGGGTGGGTTGTTTTGCCCACAAAAGGTGTCTAGCAAACTTGCCAATGGGTTGTGTTTCCTATAGAAGGTGTGCCAATGGGCTGTGTTTCCTACCGAAGGTACCTAGCGACCATCCCAACGGGTTGTGTTTCCCACGGAAGGTGTGCCAACTAGCTATGTTTCCCACGGAAGGTGTGCCAACGGGCTATTTTGCCCACTGAATGGTGCTTAGTGACCGAGCCAACAGGTTGTGTTTCCCATAGAAGATGTGCGAATGGGCTGTGTTTCCCACAGAAGGTGTACCTCATCAACATGCTACCGAGCTAATTTACCCATTAAAGGTGCTTAGCGATCATTCCAACGTGTTATTTTTCCCACCAAAGGTATGCCAATTGGTTGTATTTCCCATTGAAGGTACCCAATGGACTGTTTTTCCCACGAAAGGTACCTGATGACGATTCCAACAAGTTGTTTTGCCCATCGAAGGTGCGCCAATAGATTGTTTTTTGTACACTGGTGCTTAGCGATCATGTCAACAGGCTATTTTTCCCACTGAACGTGTGCCAACAGGCTTTTTTCGCACTAATGGTGCCCGACGATCATATCAATGGGCTCTTTTGCCTACCGCAGGTGTGCCAACAGGCTGTTTTACCTATTGAAGGTGTGCCAACAGATTGTTTTCCACCAAAAGTGCCCAGTGGACTATTTTTCCTAACAAAGGTGCCTCACTACCATGCCAACGAGCTATTTTGCCCCATAGAATGTGTGCCAAATAGCTATTTTTTTCACCGAAGATGCCTGTGACAGCACTAATGTGTTGTTTTGTCCACAAAAGGTGCCTAGTAGCTGTTCCAACGTGCTGTTTCTCCAGCCAAAGGTGTGCCAATAGACTATTTTTCTAACAAAGGTGCCTCATGATTTTACCAACGGGTTGTTTTTCCAAATGAAGGTGTCTAGCAACTTTGCCATCGGGCTATTTTACCCACAGATGGTGCCTGGTGATTGTCTCAATGGTATTTTTCCTACCGAATGTGTACCAACAAGTTATTTTTCCCACTGAAGTGCCCAACGGGTTGTTTTGTCCACCAAAGGTGCCTAGTGATCCTACCACTTGGCTATTTTCCCATTGAAGTACCTAGCAAACGGGCTATTTTGCTCACTTGAGGTGCCTAGCGGCCGTACCAATGGGCCGTTTTATCCACCAAAGGTGTGCATGCGACCTGTTTTTTCTAGTGAAGATGCCTAACTAACGAGCCAATGAGCTTTTTTGCCCACTGAAGGTGCCTAATGACCATGTCAACGTGCTGTTTTTACCACCGAAGGTGTGCAAAGGGGTTGTCTTTCCCAACAAAAGTGCCTAATGAACATGTCAATGAGCTATTTTGCCCATCGAAGGTGGCTAGCAACCTTGCCAACATGTTATATTTCCCACTTAAGGTGCCCAACGAGCTGTGTTTGCCTAGCAACCTTTCCAACATGCTATGTTTCCCATAGAAAGTGCCTAATGGGCTATTTTGCCCACCGATGGTGTGCCAACGGGATGTGTTTCCCACCGAAGGTACCTAACAAACTGTTTCTTACATCGAGGGTGCCTGGTGACTGTGCCAACAGGTTGTTTTGCCCATCGAAGGTGCCCAACTGGTTATTTTGCCATTCGAAGATGAGCCAATGGGCTGTGTTTCCCACCGAAGGTGCCCAACGGGCTGTTTTTCCTACTGAAGATGCCTGGCGATTGTGCCAATTGACTATTTTACCCACTAAAGGTGAGTCAATGGGTTGTGTTTCCCACCAAAGGTGTCCAACAGGCTATTCTTCCCACCAAAGGTCCTTAGTGACCATGCCAACAAGTTGTTTTGCCCACCAAAGGTGTTCCCACGAGTTTTTTACCTACCAAAGGCGTGACAATAGGCTATTTTTCCTACCGAAGGGGACCAACGAACTATTTTGCCCCTCAATGGTGCCTAGCGAAAGTGCCAACGGGCTGTGTAACCCACTGAAGGTGCACCAATGGGCTGTTTTTCCCACAAAAGTTGCCTAGTGACCATGCCACGTGCTGTTTTTCCCACCAAAGTTGTGCCAACCGGCTGTGTTTCCCACCGAGGGTGCCCAACAAACTGTTTTCCCACTGAAGGTGCTTAGTGACCTTGGCAACAGGTTGTTTTGCCCGCTAAAGGTTTGTGAACGAGTTGTGATTCCCACCAAAGGTGCCCTACAAGCTATTTTCCCCACAAAAGATGCTCAGCGATCATGCCATCGACATGTGTTTCGTACTGAAGGTGTGCCAACGGGCTATGTTTCCCACCAAAGGTGCCTAACGGGTTATTTTTCTGACCAAAGATGCCTAGCGACCATGCCAACAAGTTGTTTTACCCATCGAAGGTGTGCCCACGAGCTGTTTCACCTACCAAAGGTGTGACAATAGGCTATTTTCCTACCGAAGTTGACCAACGAACTATTTTGCCCCTCAATGGTGCCTAGCGACAGTGCCAACGGGCTGTGCAACCCACTGAAGATGTGCCAATGGGCTGTTTTTCCCACCGAAGGTGCTTGGCGACCGTGCCAGCGTGCTATTTTTCCCACCGAAGGTGTGCCAACAGGCTGTGTTTCCCACCGAGGGTACCTAACAGGCTATTTTCACCCTGAAGGTGCCTAGCGACCGTGGCAACGGGCTGTTTTGCTCACCAAAGTTGTGCCAATGAGCTATCTTTCCCATCAAAGGTGCCCTACGGGTTGTTTTTCCCACAAAAGATGCTCAGCGACCATGCCAACGAGTTGTGTTTTCCACCGAGGTGTGCCAATGGGTTATGTTTCCCACAGAAGGTTCCCAATGAGCAGTTTTTCCTACCAAAGGTGCCTAGTGACTATGCCAACAAGTTGTTTTGCCCATCGAAGGTGTGCCTATGAGCTGTTTTACCTACCAAAGGTGTGACAACAGGCTATTTTACCACCAAAGCGGACCAACGAACTATTTTTCCCCTCTATGGTGCCTAGCGACAGTGCCAACGGGCTGTGTAACCCACTGAAGATGTGTCAATAGGTTATTTTTCCCACCGAAGGTGCTTAGCGACTATACCACTGTGCTATTTTTCCCACTGAAGGTGTGCCAACAAGCTGTGTTTCCCACCGAGGGTACCCAATAGGTTGTTTTCCCACTGAAGGTGCCTAGCGACCGTGGCAACGTGCTGTTTTGCCCACAAAAGTTATGCCAATGAGTTGTGTTTCCCACTGAGGTGTGCCAATGGGTTATGTTTCCCACAGAAGGTACCCAACAAGCTGTTTTTCCTACCAAAGGTGCCTAGTGACCATGCCAACAAGTTGTTTTGCCCACTGATGGTGTGCCCACGAGCTGTTTTACCTACCAAAGGGGTGACAATAGGCTATTTTCCCACCGAAGCGGACCAATAAACTCTTTTGCCTATAATGGTGCCTAGCGATAGTGCCAGCGGGCTGTGTAACCCACTAAAGGTATGTCAATGGGCTATTTCTCCAACCGAAGGTGCCTAGCGACCGTGCTGATGTGTTATTTTTCCTACCGAAGGTTTGCCAATGGGCTGTGTTTCTTACCAAGGGTGCCCAACAGGCTATTTTCCCACTAAAGGTTCTAGCGACCATGGCAATGGGTTGTTTTACCCACCAAAGTTGTGCCAACGAGGTATGTTTCCCACCGAAGGTGCCGTACGGGCTGTTTTCCCCATAAAAGATGCTAAGTGAACGTGCCAACAAGGTGTGTTTCCCATCGAAGGTGTGCCAAAGGGCTATGTTGCCATAGAAGGTGCCCAATAGGTTGTTTTTCCCACCAAAGGTTCCTAGCGGTCATGCCATTGGTTATTTTGCCCACCAAAGTTGCGCCAATCAGCTATTTTGCTTACGGAAGGTGTGCCAACGAGCTATTTTTTCCACCGAAGGTGCCCAAGGGACTATTTTTCATAGCAAAGGTGCCTAATGACCATGCCAACGAGCTGTTTTTTCCAACGAAGGTGCTTGCGACCATGCCAACGGGCTGTTTTGCCCACCAAAGTGACCATGCCAATAGGCTATTTTTCCCACTGAATGTGTACCAACGGGCTGTTTTTCCTGCCGAAGGTGCCCAACGAGTTGTTTTGTCCACCAAAGGTGCCTAGCGATCCTGCCATCAGGCTATTTTGCCCACTGAAGTGCCTAGCAAACAGGCTATTTTTACCGTTGAACGTGCATAGAGACCAAGACAACAGGTTGTTTTGCCCACCAAATGTGTGCCAATGGGATGTTTTTCTTATCGAAGGTCCCCAATGAGTTGTTTTCCCACTTAGGGTGCCTAGCAATCGCGTCAACAGTCTGTTTTGCCCAATGAAGGTGTGCTAATAGACTGTGTTTCCTACCGAATGCATCCAAACAGACTTTTTTGCCCACCAAAGCCGTCTACTGACTATGCCAACATGTTATTTTTCCCACCGAAGGTGCACAATAGGGCTATTTTTCCAACGAACGTGCCAACGAGCTACTTTGTCCAACGTGGCTAGTGACCTTGCCAACATGTTATCTTCCCCGTCGAAGGAGCCCAACGGGCTGAGTTTGCCTAGTGACCTTGCCAACCTAGTATATTTCCCACCGAAAGTGCCCAATAGGCTATTTTGCCCACTGATGGTGTGCCAACAGGCTTTGTTTCCGAGCGAAGGCACCCAACAAGCTATTTCTCACATCGAGGGTGCCTGGTGACAGTGCCAATGGGGCTTTTTTCCCACTGATGGTGCCTAGCAGGTTGTTTTGCTCACCAAAGATGAGCCAACGGGCTGTTTTTCCCACCAAAGGTGCCCAATGGGTTGTCTTTTCCCACCGAAGGTGCCTTGCGACTGTGCCGATGGACTATTTTGCCCTTCAAAGGTGTGCCAACGGGCTATGTTTCCCACCAAAGGTGCCCAACGGGATATGTTTCTTACTAAAGGAGCCTGGCGACCATGTCAATGAGTTGTTTTTCCCACTAAAGGTGTACCCATGATCTACCTACCAAAGGTGTGACAATAGGCTATCTTTCCCACCGAAGGGGACTAATAGACTATTTTTCCCCTCAATGAGGCTTAGCGATTGTGCCAACAGGCTATGTTTTGTTGTGCCAACGGGCTGTGTTTTCCACCAAAGGTACCCAAAGGGCTGTTGTCCCCACCAAAGGTCCCTAACAACATTCCAACTACCTATTTTGCCCACGAAGGTGTAGCCATGAGTTGTTTTACCTACCAAAGGTGTGACAACAAGCTATTTTTCCCACCAAAGTAGACCAACGGACTATTTTACCCCCAAATGATGCCTAGCGGCAGTGGCAACAGGCTGTGTAACCCACTAAAGGTGTGCCAATGGGCTGTTTTTCTCGCCAAAGATGCCTAGTAATCATGCCAATGGGATATTTTGCCTAACGAAGTTATGCCACGAGCTTTGTTTCCTACCAAAGTGCCTTACGAGATGTTTTTCCCACAAAAGATGCTTAGTGATAGTGCTAATAATCTGTGTTTCCCACCAAAAGTGTGACAAAGGGCTATGTTTCCATCAAAGGTGCCCAACAGGTTGTTTTTCCCATCGAAGGTTCCTAGCAGTCGTGCCAACGGGCTGTTTTGCCCACCTAATGTGTGCCAATGGGCCAATTTGTCTACTGACGATGTGCCAACGAGCTGTTGTTTCCTCTAAAGATACCCAATAGATTATTTTGCCCACTGAAGGTACCTAGCGACTGTGCCAACGGGCTTTGTTCCCAACTGATGGTATGTCAACGGGTTGTTTTTCCTACCGAATGAGCCTAGCAAATGTGCCAATACGCTATTTTGCCTACAGAAGGTGCCTAACGACCATGCCAACTGGCTGTTTTGCCCACTGAAGGTGCCTAGTGACTGTGCTGACGGGGTGTGTTTCCCAGAAAAGGTGTGCCAATGGGCTATTTTTCCCACTAAAGGTGCATCATAAACATGCCAAGGGGCTATTTTACCCATCGAAGGTGCTTAGTGACTGTTCCAATGTGTTGTTTTCCCACCAAAGGTGTGCTAACGGGCTGTGTTTCCTATTGAACGAGGCCAACAGACTGCTTTTCCCACCAAAGGTGCGTACAGACTGTGCCAACGGGCCGTTTTACGGAACAAAGGTGTGCGACGGGTTGTTTTTCTCACTAATGGTGCCTAGTGATCGTGCCAATGGACTGTTTTGCCTAAAGAAGGTTTACCAATAAGTTGTTTTTCGCACCAATGGTGCCTAGAAATCGTGCCAACACTTATTCTGCCCTCCAAAGATGAGCCAACGGGTTGTTTTACCTACCAAAGGTGTGCCAACAAGTTGCTTTCCCACCAAAAGTGCCTAACGGATTGTTTTGCCCAGCAAAGGTACCTAATGACCATGCCAACGAGCTATTTTGCCCATCGAATGTGTGCCAACTTGTTGTTTTTTCCACCGAAGGTGCTTGCAACCGCACCAATGAGTTGTTTTTCCTAGAGAAGGTGCCTAGTAACTATGCCAATGTACTATTTTTCCCACCAAAGGTGCCTGGAAACTTTAGCAACGGGCTATTTTTTCCATGAAAGGTGCCTAGCGACTGTGCCAATGGGTGGTTTTGCCCATTGAAGGTGCCTAGTGACCATGTCAAAGGGCTATTTTCCTTACCAAATGCTTACCAACAGGCTATTTTTCCCATCGAAGGTGCCCAATGGGTTGTTTTGCCCATCGAAGTTGCCTAGCGATTCTGCCACTGGGCTATTTTGCCCACTAAAGTACTTAGTAAATGGGCTATTTTGCCTACTGAAGGTGCCTAGGGACCATGCCAAAGGTGTGCCAACGGGATGTTTTTCCCGTCAAAGGTGTAATAATGGATTGTGTTTCCTACCGAATATGCCCAAATAGGAGTTTTTGCCCATCAAATGTGCCTAGCGACCATGCCAACATGTTGTTTTTTCCATCGAAGGTGTGCAAAAAGGCTATTTTTTTCCACCAAAGGTGCCTAGCGAACATGCCAATGAGCTATTTTTTCTATCGAAGGTGGCCAATGACCTTGCCAATGTGCTATGTTTCCCACCACCCATCGGGCTATTTTTCCCAACGAAGGTGCCTAGTAATTGTGCCAATGGATTGTTTCATCCACCACAAGTGTTTTTCCTACCGAAGGTGCCTAGCAACTATGCCAACGTGATGTTTTGCCCACCGAAGGTGTGTCAAAGGGCTATGTTTCCCACCGAGGGTGCCCAACAGGATATTTTCCTATAAAAGGTGCCTAGAGACCATGCCAATGGGCAGTTTTGTCCACCATAAGTGTGCCAACGAGCTGTGTTTCCCACTGAAGGTGCCCAACAGGTTGTTTTCCCACTGAAGATGTTTAGCGACTATGCCAACGGGTTGTGATTCCCATCAAAGAAGTGCCAAAGGGTTGTGTTTCCACCAAAGGTGCCCAATAGGTTGTTTTTCCCATAGAAGGTGCCTCGCGACTATACCAACGAGCTATTTTGCCTATTAAAGGTGTGCCAATGGGTTGTTTAGCCTACTGTAGGTGTTCCATTGGGTTGTTTTTTCCACCGAAGGTGCCCAACCGACTGTTTTTCCCACTGAAGGTTTGCTAACCAGCTGTTTTTCCCATAGAAGGAGCTTAACGAATGTGCCAATTGGCTATCTTGCCTATCAAAGGTGCCTATCGACCGTCCCAACGGACTATTTTGCCTACCAAAGGTACCTAGTGACTGTGCCAACAGGCTATCTTACGAACTGAAGGTGTGCTAAAGGGTTGTTTTTCCCACCGAAGGTGCCTAACGAAAGTGACCTCAGGCTTTTTTTCCTACCAAAGGTGCATAACGACCGTGCCAACGGTCTGTTTTTTCCCACAGAAGGAGCATAATGAATATTCCAACGTCCTGTTTTGCACACCGAAGGTGCCTAGCAACCATGGCAATAGGCTATTTCGCCCACTGAAGATGCCAAGCGACAATGCCAACAGGCTGTGTTGCCTACCGAAGGTGTGTCAACGATTTGTTTTTCCCACCTAAGGTGCCTATAGAAAGTTCCAATGGGCTTTTTTCCTCAACGAAGGTGCCTAACGACCATGCCAACAAATTGTTTTGCCCACTGAAGGTGCCTAACGACCTTACCAATGGGCAGTTTTGCCTACCAAAGGTGCCTAGCGACAGTGGCCACGGGCTGTTTTGCCCATCAAAGGTGTTTAACGACTGTGCCAACGGGCTGTTTTCCATAGAAGGAGCCTAGTCAACGTGCCAACGGGCTTTTTTGCCCACTGAATGTGCCTAGGGACCATGCCAGTAGGCTATTTTTCCCATCGAAGGTGCCTAACGACCATGTCAACGAGCTGTGTTGGCCACTGAAGGTGTGCCAATGGGTTGTTTTTCCCACCGAAGGTGCCTAGCGAAAGTGCCAACGGGCTGTTTTGCCCACCAAAGGTGCCTAGCCACTGTGCCAACGTGTTGTTTTCCCCACCAAAGTTGTGCCAACATGCTCTTCTTCCCACTGAAGTAGTGCCAATGGCTTGTGTTTCCCACTAAAGGTGCCCAATGAGTTGTTTGTCCCATTGAAAATGCCTAGAGACAGTGTCAATGAGCTGTTTTGCCTACCAAGGGTGTGCCAATAAGCTATTTTTCGAACCGATGGTGCCTAGCGACTGTGCCAACCAACTATTTTGTCCATAGAATGTGTGCCAACTAACTATTTTTCCCACTGAAGGTGCCTAGCGACTATGCTAAAGGGTTATTTTTTCCATCAAAATGGTACCTAGCAACTATGCCAACGAGCTATTTTGCCCACTGAAGGTGCCTAGCGATATTGCCAAAGGGATGGTTTGTCCACCAAAGGTATGCCAAGGGGCTATTTTTTACACCGAGGGCACCTAGTGACTATACAAATAGGCAGTTTTGCCTATGAAGGTGTGCCAACGGGCTATTTTGCCTATTGAAAGTGTGTCAATAGGTTGTTTTCCTACCAAAAGTGCCCAACGAACTATTTTTCCCACTAAAGGTGCCTGGTAACCTTACTAACAAGCTGTTTTGCCAAAAAAGAGCATATGAGAATCATCTGGGGAAGATATTTGAATAATGATGCTATTCATAGGTAAACTATGGTTATGCTTAACTAAGCTATCAAAACGATTTTAGGCTTAGGGCATAAGATTGGGATTTTACATACATGCAGTACATAAGATGTAATTAAACATAAACCCATCAAGAGTTACATGTGATGCAATTGAAAAAGTTTTCTACCTAAATAAGTAAGTCCTGAGTGTTAACCCAAAGCTTTCTTAAGACTACTAAGGATATTATCTCTTCCTACTTTTAAATAGAGGGTTATAAAATTGAGTAGTAGCTTATACCTCTTAATAATAAGAATGTTAACACACTTTGCACAATATTGAAGATTATGGCATCCACTCCATCCAACAACCTATCCCTGCGATCTATACTAGAGAAAGAAAAGCTTAATGGAACAAACTTCCTAGTCTGGTATAGGAACTTGAGAATTTTGGTCAAGCAAGAAAGAACGCTTTATATCTTAGAAGAACCCATCCTTGAGGAACCACCAGCAAATGCACCTAGATCTCAAAAGGATGCTTATGCGAAATATATCAATGACTCTATGAATGTGTCATGCCTTATGTTAGGCACCATGATCTCTGACCTTCAAAAGGATTTGGAGGAAATGAAAACATATGACATGCTTGCTAAACTAAAATCTATGTTTCGAGAGCAAGCACGCCAAGAAAGATTTAGAACCACTAAAGTATTGAATTCATGCAAGATGACTCCTGGCACATCTGTGAGTGCTCATATTCTCATCATCATTTTGAGAAATTAGTTGCACCTATTAGTCAATAATTGGCAACTGATCTTATCTTTGACTGGTGAATATGATCAGTTCATTCTTAACTGCAATATGCATAACATGGAGAAGTCTATTGATGAATTACATGGGATGCTCAAGACTGCTGAAGAGAACTTAAGGGGAAAGGTTAAGACCACCCATGAAGTTCTTGTGGTTCAAAAGGGAAAGGACTTCAAGAAGAAGGGCACAGACAAGGACAAAGGTAAAGTACCCAAGCCCAATCCAAAGCTAAGAGTAAGGCACCTAAGGAGGGAGTTTTCTTTCATTGGAATAGTTGAAAACTGTAAGATGAAAACTCAAATTGGAAGAGCTAAAAAAGAAGCAGAATAGTACAACTACTTCTTAAGGTATGTTTGTTATAGAGGTCAATTTTACTCCTTCTACATCTTGGGTATTGGATACCATTAGGTGAAACTCACATTTGTACTAATGCACATAGGAAATGGAGCAGGAGTTGCTGCTTTATCCGTGGGGACCTATGATCTTACTTTACCTACTAGATTCATTTTAGAGCTTAGGAATTGTTATTATGTACCTACTATGAGTAGGAATATTATTTCTTTTATTTGTTTAGAGAATGATGGATTTAAATTTTTTATTGAGAATAGAAGTATTTCCAATTATAAAGATGACATTTTATATGGCATTGCTTGTTAATTAAATGGCATCTATACTTTAGACACTGAGCTTCTTACAAATGAGTCCATCTATAACATAAACACCAAGAAGTTTAAATCTAATGATTTGAACCTAACCTATCTTTGGCATTATTCCTTAGGCCAAGTAAATGAGAAATACATCTCAAAACTCCATCAAGATGGATTCATTGATTCTTTTGAAACTTTTAAGACATGTGATTCTTGTTTATTGGGCAAGATGACAAAGACCTAGTTTACAGGTAAAGGGGAAAGGGCCAATGAGCTATTAGGCCTTCCATATACCGATGTATGTGGTCCTTTTATCATATCAACTAGAGGAGGTTATTTATATTTCATTAATTTTTTAGATGACTTCAGTAGATATGGCTATGTCTATCTAATGAAGCACAACAAATCTGAATCTTTTGAAAGGTTGAAAGAGTATAAGAATGAAGTACAAAATCAGTTTGGCAAGATAATTAAAATCCTTCAATCTAATTGAGGTGAATACTTGATCCAAGAGTTTGATGATCATCTTAAGGATTATGGAATCGTTTCATAATTGATTCCTCCAGGAACTCCTCAATGGAATCGTGTTTCTAAAAGGAGAAATCGAACTCTATTAGATATGGTTCGATCAATAATAAGTCAAACTAATCTTCTAAAGTCTTTCTGGGCTTATTCTTTAGAAACTGCAACATTTATACTGAACTGTATTCCTTCAAAGGTTGTAAAAAAGACACCTTATGAGTTATGGACTGGGAAACGTCCTAGTCTATCTTTTCTAAAGATTTGGGGTTGTGAGGCTTACGTGAAGCATCCTATTGCCAATAAGTTGGCACCTAAATCTAAAAAATGTTTATTTGTGGGATATCTTAAGGAAACTAAAGGGTATTACTTTTATATCCCATCTGAGAACAAAGTGTTTGTTGCTCGAAATGGTGTTTTCTTAAAAAAAGATTTTATTTCCAAAGGAGACAGTGGGAGTAAAGTACAACTTGAAGAAATTCAAGTTTCACAAAATGACATTGAGCCTAAGAAGGTGATTGGAGCAAACTCACAAGCTGTTGATGAGCAGCCTTCAACAACACAAGGCCTACGTAGATTTGGTAGAATTTGTCATAAGCTCGAGAGATATGAATTTCTTATTATTAACGATGACAATATGCTACCCATTGATCATAATGAGCCCACAACCTATCAAGAAGCTATGGAAAGTCTAGAATTTACTAAATGGTTAAAGGCTACGAAAGAAGAGATGCAATCCATGTATGACAATCAAGTTTGGACTTTGATTGATTAGTCAGATGGCTTGAAGACCATTGGATGTAAATGGGTTTTCAAAAAGAAACTCGACATGGATGGAAATGTGCACACTTATAAAGTAAGACCTGTTACTAAAGGTTATCGACAAATTTATGGAATTAATTATGGTGAAACATTTTCTCCAGTGGTCATCATCAAATCCATTAGAATTCTTATTTCCATAGCTGCATACTATGATTATAAGATTTGGCAAATGGATGTCAAAAAAATTCTAAAAAGGTGTGCAAGCTTCAACGATCCATTATAGATTGAAGTAAGCGTCGAGAAGCTGGAATCTTCGTTTTGATGAAGTTGTCAGAGAGTTTGGATTCATCAAGAATAAAGATGAACTTGGTGTTTACAAAAGGGTTAGTGGGAGTGCTGCTGTCTTCTTAGCTTTATATATTGATGACATATTACTCATTGGAAGCGATGTTTCGACCTTACAGAGTGTCAAGATTTGGTTAAGGAAATGTTTCTCAATGAAAGACTTAGGTAAGGCTACTTATACTTTAGGTATTAAGATCTATAGAGAAAGCTCAAGAAAGTTTATAGGTTTAAGTTATATTACATATATAGTTAAGGTACTGAAAAGGTTCAGTATGTAAGATTCCAAGAGAAGATTCTTGCTTATGTCATATGGAATCAAGCTTTCTAAGAAGGACTGTCCTACTTTAGGTAAAAAGTTTAAGTGCAAGAGTAAGATTCCATATGCATCTACAATCAGATCTATCATGTATGCCATGTTATTTACTCGACTAGATGTCTCATATGCTTTGAGCATAACAAGTAGATACCAGTCTAGTAATGGTGAGAGTCATTGGATAGCAGTTAAGAATATCCTTAAGTACTTCTCGAGAGGCCACAATTACCGCGAGCAAACATATTAATGACGAAGAACACATTTTTGCTATGCTACTAATACTTGTACTTGCTCTACTATTCTGCCCAAGCCTAGCTGAGGAAGAGTTACGGGGCGTAAAATAAAAAAATATACTGATTCGATCCAGGCATACTATATTTAAATTTTATTACTTAAGGATATGTTCCTAGTATATAGAGGACTTGAGGGAGAACTAGCTGTAAATGGTTACACTGATGCTAGTTTTCAGTTTGACATGGATGATTTTAGATCGCAATTAAGGTTTATGTTCTAATTAAATGGAGGTATAGTAAGCTGGAAGAGTTCAAAGCAAGACACTGTTGCTGGTTCTACAACTGAAGTTGAGTACATTGCTGCTTTGGATGTAGCTAAGGAAGCTGTATGGATCAGGAAGTTCATTACTGAGCTTGAAGTTGTTCTTATTATTACAAGTCCTATAGACCTTTTTTTTGATAATAATGGGGCTATAACACAGGCTAAGGAACCAAGCTCACATCATAGATCTAAACACATACTCAGGCATTTCCATCTGATTAAAGAGATCATTAGTAAAGGAGACGTGAAGATATGCAAAGTGGGTACAAATGACAACATTGTCGATCCACTTACTAAGCCACTTCCATAGCCTAGGCAAGAGAGCCATAAGAGGTTCATGGGTATTAGATACTTAACCGATTGGGCCTAGTGCAAGTGGAAGATTGCTAGTAGTTTTCCCTAGGCCAATGGTCATGTGTGACTTTTGTACTGATATTCTGACTTATTATTTATATATTATGAGGTATTCTTTTATATACGCATATATATTGTTTATGTAATGTGATTTACATTCCATGAATAGTATTAGGCTTATGTCATCAAGTATGTAACTTGATAATAAAACCATAAGCATTATAATACTATTCTAAACTGTCCCTGGTCAATCATTATTGGTGGAAGAATAATGAATTAAGGCTAGTATGTTTTCTGATTGATGATCATGTTTTACTAATCATGGATATTAGTTTTCAAATAAGATACATAGATATATGTTAGATAACATATATTGGACTGATCCACAGAGAGAACACTATATGGTTTCATGTCATTAGTGATTTTCAATATGGTTTGACTTTAGTCCTTTAACCTGAAGTCATCATGATTCTCTACATAAGGAATTCAGTGTTTTAACATAAAACTAAGTTATCTTTAACCAGATAACAAGTAGTCTTATGTTGGACATTAAATGAATCATACGGAGGGACGTGAATGATGTAGATGGGATTCGTACCTCTCTTAAATGAGAGAGATATCATTTGGGTTTCTTGAAAGTTTGACTGAAGAAATACATGGCCATGCTCAAATGAATTGATAAGGAGTCATCAATGTCATTTGTAATAGTCAATAAACTTAGGAATCAAGAAACTATGATTAATCAAAGGTTGACATATACCATGCCTTATGATTAATATCGTGTTACAAAGGGACTAAGTTTGTAACCATGGTTACAGGTTAAATTGGATTACCGATCCTCATTTGATTTGGGTAGTCATAATGTCTTGCTAGAGGCCACTTATGACTTATGGGTATTGAAGTGTGATCAAGCTCATTACCAACATAAAAAGGGCCTACAGGGTTGCACATAAAGAGTGATGTGATTTGGGCTTATTCTCTTAGGCTTAATTTATTAGGCACTAAATAAATATATGTGGATATATTTATTCGGTTAGATTTAATTAAGTTATCGGGCTTTTATTATATGAGATATAATATAAGCTAAAACTTATTAGGCTTCCATAGTCCTAATGGTATTAGGATTATGATATTTTTATTCCTAATAGTTTGAGGATTAGGATATTCCTATTCCTATTAAAATAGGATTATCCTATTCCCACTAGGAATAGGGATAAGGGCTTCTTTATAAATAGACGGCTTATTTCTTATTAGAATACACACGAAAAGCCCTAGTCACCTAACCTCTCGTCCCTTTTCTGGAGAGAAAAGCTGTGCAATGTTCTAAAGTGTTTTAGAACGTGCTAGCTGTAAGGGTAAGTCGCCTTGTTCATTGTGTAAGGCGCCTTATGCCTTTACGATACTGACAAGTCACCTTGTATATGCGATAAGGCGACTTATGCATGTTTGTACAGTATTGTAAGATTGTTAGAGTAGTGCCCTAAAGACAA
>JANZXP010107796.1:0-18866 GCA_027576715.1 Erythroxylum flavicans
CACGCCACCCTCGCGGGGCACGGATCCGGGTATCACTGTCGATATCGGGTTCGGTTCAGCGGGAGTGGGGTGTTACACTATAAATACATTACCCACCTATTTACCTGTAAAAGCCAAGTCAAGATTGCCTTTTCTCTTGCTTTTGGAATGACATTGCTTGGTTTCCTTCAAACAACCAAGTTCTCATTCAACAAAACATTCCCATAGAAATTTATAAAGCTTTAAAAATCACAAAAATGAAATAAATGCTAAGTTGGGCTTTGACTTAAACTACCCATAGTCTATCTAGGTCAGAAAAATCAAAACCTAGTTTAGGAACCCATAAAAATCCATCTAGGGTTTCTCTTCTTTCTTTCTACATAAACTCATCTCTTTCTTAATTCCCTTTTGTTTTTTTACTAAGCAAGAAGAAAAATGATACTTACCTTAAGCTTAGTCCAAATCTTCTTCTTTCTTCTTCTTTCTCCTTTCTCCACGAATTTTCTTCTTCTTTCTTTCTTCTCCACGTTTTCTCTTCTCTTTTCTAACTCCCACGCTTTTCCTCTTCTTCTTGTAAACAATACCACATTTTGCTTGCTCTTCCCTTTTTACCTTTCATTTAACTTGTCCTTCCCATTTTACCCCTTCTTTCATGTAATCTATCAACTAACTCCTTATTCTGATCAAGTAAATGAAGAAATTTGATAACACTTCCTTCTAGAAAAATGTTCCCCATTGTCTTAAGTTTCTAATAACACATAAATCATTCAATTTAGTTAAGAAATCTGAAAGTTATACCCCAAACATTTTTGGACTCTTCTTATACTGAAATACTACTATGTGCTCAATTTTCCTTCCAAAACTTGAAATTCTTATAGGCTGAATTTAAACTTGATTTCTTCAGAAAACTTGTATTCCTATGTCTGTAGTTTACTCCAA
The DNA here is from genome assembly GCA_027576715.1 of Erythroxylum flavicans. NCBI lineage: Eukaryota > Viridiplantae > Streptophyta > Magnoliopsida > Malpighiales > Erythroxylaceae > Erythroxylum > Erythroxylum flavicans. The sequence continues at coordinate 919 of JANZXP010107796.1, forward strand.
ATCAAAAATCATCTCATTCGGGTAACTATCGAACAAATTATGCTAAAAATACCGAGACATGTTCAGTGTAAAAAGTAGTTCGCCGCGACGAACTCCTCTAGAGAGGAATTCTTGCACAAATTTTACAAGTTCACTACGGAGAAACCTAGAGTTGGCCACGACAAACTCTACTCAAGAGAAATCCTAGCCAAATCCATTCAAGTTTGCCGCGGCGAAGCAAAGAGTTTGTCGCGGCGAATTTTCACAGAAGCAAACCCAATTTTTCAACTTCAGGTTAGATTTTGAGACTCTTAAGGACATAATTTGAATTTGAAGTCTTCATGAAAAATATAGCCATACATCTCTAGTTTAATTCAAATAAAGAATCATCTTATTTGGACAACTTGAGGGCTAAAATACAGAAGCATACTCAATGAAAAATTTTCAGTAAAAAATTTCAAACTTCCCAGATTTTACACCTAACATAACTTGCACAAAGATCACCTTTTCTACTTTATTTACTCCTCATTCTCAACTCCATTTCAACTCAATATCATCCATAAAAATTATAGTCCATGATTGATCATGAACATCAATAACAGAACATACACATATATACTCATTCATTATCAACTTATTACATTCACTATTTTAATCTTGTCTATCATTTCTAATTCAAGAATTCTTTTTTTTCTCTTTACTCATGCCTAATCACCAACAATTTTTCATTTTAATAGTTCCAAATTCCAAGAAAAGCTCAGGGTCCAACAATACTACTTTAAAATATCTTTTTAACAAGAAGAACATGAAATTGAGGCTTATTTAATGGGTACTCCTCTTACGGGAATTTGATATCAAAGTATGAGATAAGAAGGTACTGAAAAATGTAGTTTCAGACCATTTTTCACATCTAGAAGAAGGGGAATGCGAGCAAAGTGATGATGTTAATGAGAAATTCCCTTATGAAACCTTAATGTTACTTAACAGCCTGCTGACACCACGGTTTGCTGATATCACAAATCATATTGCCAGTGGTAAACTCCCCTCTAATTTATCACATCAATAAAGGAAATGGTTCTTGCATGAATGCACCAGATATTTATGGGATATACCAATCTTGTATTGAACATATGCTGATAGTTTAGTAAGACGATGTGTTCCGAATGAAGAAATGTTGGATATATTAACACAATGTCACGAAAATCAATACATTGGCCACTATGGAGCAACCAAAACAGCAACTTAAGTACTTAAATGTGGATTTTACTGGCCGCATTTGTTTAAAGACGCTCGAGATTTTGTGGAACAGTGAGATTGTTATTACAGAGTAGGCAACGTCTCCAAAAGAGACGAGATGCCTTTATCCAACATTTTGGAAGCTGAAGTCTTCGATGTATGGAGCATCAACTTTATGGGCCCTTTCCCATCCTCCATGCGTAATATGGACATTCTAGTGGGGGTGGATTACATATCTCGCTAGGCCGAAGCCACGGTATCTCCAACAAATGATGGGAAAGTTGTACAAAACCTTATAAAAGGATTATTTAACTGATTTGGGGTGTCGTGAACTACAATAAGTGATGGAGTAATATACTTTTGCAACAGATCTTTTGATGCTCTCCTTAAAAGATACGAGGTCCACCATTGCATTACCACCCCTTACCACCCAGAGACTAGTGGATAAGTCGAGATTGTAAATCGGGAGCTCAATCGTATTTTATAAAAAAAGGTAAATAGTTCGAGAAAGGATTGGGCATTGAAACTAGATGATACCTTATGGGCTTATTAAACCACTTTTAAAATTCTAATTGGCACTACCTGTTGAGCAAGTTTTATCTAATGTAAAACCCCCAATATCCACAAATATACAGATCGTAACTTGTGCTACAAAAAGTGTCAATTCTACGAGGAAATAGTTAAAACTAAATGAACCTAACTTTGTTTAAGTAGATAAAAGATTATTAAAATAAAATAATAATAGAAAATTAAAACAATTGAATTAAGCAACTAATCAAATAACAAATGAGCTATCGCAAATATGTGAGGAAAATCAATGATGAAGCTTAAGATTCATTCTATCGTTATTTTGCTCCCTAACCACTACTGATTAAATTATGTGTCGACTCTAGATTTTCTAAGAGATTGACTACTCTTTCTCAAGACCTAATCAATTAACCCTAATTGATTATGAAATTCCATATTTTGCAACCTCTCGATTAACAAAATCTACCTAACGTTTTCAAATAGTCTTAAGTGATCTCTCGAATAATCAGGCCCTTACACGGGACCTCTCTTCATATAATTACCAATTTGATATTTCAGAGACTTATTAGGTCACTAACTCTCTTTACTCAACCTAATCAAATTACTTTCAACTCACTCTCTCAATTTATTATCGAAGTATTAGCATACCTATACATCACAACGCTAAAAAATTAAATTGAAATCAACAACAATCAAGTCACAAAACAACTCAAGAACAAATCCAAATCTGATAATTAGAGCACCCTAAACATGAATAACATATTCAAATCCAAGTTACACATCAATTTTCATGGAATAAACAAAGGAAAGAAAGAAATAACTTAATTTGAACTCAAACTTGAAATATAGAATTTCTGGATTGCTCTTCTTGCTCCTCCTTCTTACTCTCCCACTTTAGACGATGGTAGCTGCTCTTTTTTGTGTTTTCTTATTCTTTTATAGTTATTGAGGCTTCTAAGGTTTAGTTACGTAATTTGGTTCCAAAAATAGCCAAAACATCAAAATTATGAAATATGTCGCATGCTGGGAAAGCTGAAATTCATTGGAATTGTTGTTTAGGCCACGATTGTGGCCTGTTTCCATACTTCCAATTCTTCTATTTTCTTCAATTTCCTATTTTACATACAATCAAACACACATAACACACCTCTTGAAACATAAAATTAATACCCAAATCATGCCCAAAATCACAGAAACACTTAAAATATAAACAAACACTAATAATAACATAATTCTAAGCCTGTATTAATGATAATCATCTAAGAGACACTCAAAAGCACACTTAAACATCTACCAAAACATATTATAATTTACACCTATCATCATCCCCATACTTAAACTTTTGCTTATCCTCAAGAAAAAACAAATACAAAACACAACTTAAATAAACCAAACAATAACACATATACATACATTCATGTAAATGTCCCAATGATACAATGACATCTAACTTCATAAAACCAATTTATCCTCAAAGAACAATCATTCAAGTTGTTCCAACATATTAACCTATGCAATTTATGGCTAAGCACTTTGGATTGAATATACATACTAATCAAGACATTAACATCATATTCATTCACCTAAAGCACTTGTCCATATACATTGATAATTAGTAATCAACCAAATTTGCAACTATTATTAAATAACATTTTATGAAAATTCTTTCTATTTTCAAAGATTGGTAGGATTTATTTATCAAAACACCATTTTTTCATTTTCTTTAACATTAACCTAGTATTTTAATGAAAAGGCAAATATTTGTGATGAATTTCCCCCGATTACTTAACTAGGTCACATTTTATTAATAGGCTTGGTTGCAATCTCATTCTAGCCTTTTGACATGAAGGCAAACAATTGTGATGAATGTCCCCTGGTTACTTAGTTATATCACATTCTTAACTAGCTACTAGCTCTATTCATAACCTAAACGCTAGCGAAATAGTTATTTATTAAAGATACATGCCCTTTCTTTTTTTTCCTTACATTTCACATAGCGTACCTCATTTCTTTTAGCTAATCTTTCCAATGAAAGGTTACTAATGGTGCTACTTATTCGATTGACTTATAATTATAAATGTATGTAACAAATTTCCTAAAGTGAACAAACTAACATCATATCCTAATTAACATGAATATTTAACCAAAGATACTTAAAACACAAATTTCACAAGCTAATACGTCTTTACAAATTAAAAGACTATGTTCAAAGCTAAACTAATTCCATAAAGTTATAGCCATTGACACAATTCACACATATGCAACAAAATGTTCACTTAATGTCAACCTATTCAACAAACTATGACTATATGATATGCAAAACTCACAAACATATGGCATGCCAATGTACAATCCTCCCCACACTTAGACAACACATTGTCCTTAATGCGAGAAAATAAATAACAACACATATATGAAAATAAAAATAACAAGAAATAATAAAAATTAAAGGTTAAGAGCGTCGAACCACTTATTGAGAATGAAGTTGTGATGGTGTTGTGATGGAACTTAGAGGTGCTTAATGCTACAAAGATCCAACCATTCCACTCCCTTAAAAAATAAACATAAAAGAAATTAAAAAATTAAATCTTATCCTAATTCTTGGGTTGCTCCTAAATAGTGCTTAGTTAACATCATTAGCTTGACGTTCTTTTCCTTCCACACTTAACCTGGGTCAATTATAAGTGGCTTGCTTCCACTCGTATTGCTCAATTTTAGATTAGTAGTCTGTAAATAAGCTACATATTGCAAGATAATCAAAAGGGCATCATTAGTTAAATCAAGAAAATTAGGTAAGTTTAATAATGCCCTTTTAAGTAATAAATTGTCATCAAAATAGGGAATAACAAAACTTCCTAAATCTTCTTTCAAATCTAGCAGTTTGTCCTATAAGAGAGAGAGCTATGCTTTTTCTTCCTTATTCACCCTCGTCTCGTTTTCTACTTTCACTTCATGAATAGAGACTTTCATATATTCTTCAACTTCTATGTCTATTCGCATATGTTCTTTTTCCCCTCACTCCTTTAAAGATTGAACCGCATCAAATCTTATAAATGAGCTACCCTCCTTCAGATTCTTTAATACCTTATTCAAGTTAAATTTCACTTGTTCATCTCCAATTCGAAGGATGAGTGGTCTTCATAGACATCTACCGAAGCTTGTCTGGTGTTCAAAAATGGTATACCAAGAACTAGTAGACAATTTTGATCCTCTTCAAAGTCTAACACGAACTCATAGGAATGTTAAACTTGTCCACGATCGTGACAGAAGCCATAAAATGATATATTAGTGAGTTTTTCACTTATGTACATGAGCTTTTTTCACTTATTACACACTTAAGTGATAGAGAAAGGGTTCTAGAAGTGTTCTAGAGAGAGTGAGAAGAATTCTTTAGTTATCTTCATGTAATTTATGGAATTGTTGTATAAATCAACATGCATGCAAGATAACCTTGATCTATCTCCCATTTGAGCATCTACTTGAATTCATCAAGTTTGGTGTTCTAAAACCCCTACACATTGTTTCATCTTCCTTCTTTGCGTGTTCTTAGGTGATCAAGTAAGGGTTTGGTATTTGTAACAACCCAAACAAGGAGAAGAAACAAGAAAGGAGGAGAAAAAAAGGTTAAAATGTTTTTATATTTCATGTTTTTTACATACCCTTGCATGCATGTATAATCTTGTGATTTTCGGGTTGTCATGGTGTCGAAATCTTGATTCCGACATTTCTAATGCATTGACATACATATGATACATGCAACCATGACCGACCCAATAGTAGTATCAAAGATAGTTTATGCATGTAATAGATGATGTATTGAACATGTGCACATTGTTTGCTTGGTTATGACTGACATGCATGTTGATTTGAAATAATTTGTGTAAAATGTAGAAAATGCTTTTATGATTTTCTTTAACATAAATGTTTGTAAGATGTTATATTATGTTTTTGTAAAAGGAAATGGCAATTGAATGCCATTTACTATTTTATTTCAAATTAATATCCAAAATGTTCATATGTTGGTTTCTGGGAATTTCTGGAAAACTGAATGCATGTGTTGACTTTGAAAAATTTGTAATAATTCTAGAAAATTTTTTCTACTTTCATTTCACAGAAATGTTTATAAGGTGTTATATTATGTTTTTGTAAAAATAAAATGCAATTGCATGTCATTTGCTATTTTATTACAAATTTAGTTTCAGCCTGATGCATATATGAAGTTTTGGAAATGTGATGAACATACATGCGTGTAAATTCTATATTAATTTTTATAAAAAATGCTTTTATAAAATTTATGAATGCACATGCAAGATAAGATGTTTCCATGTGTATGAGATGCATGAAACTTGTTGTTAAGGTGATTATCTTATGCATGCATGATGTAATGTTGGATTAGTGTTAGAAGTAATGTGACAAGTGTCATACAGATGTGATGTGTTGGCTTATTCCTATTTATTAATAAATAATTCCTAAGAATTAGGTTCTGTAATTTTTTATTATACACATTTAGAATATGTATAAGACTCTACAATTTTTCCAGAATTAATTGAATTTCATTCAATTAATAAATAAAGTCAAAGTCAACTTTTTGAAAGTTGATGGAGTTGACTTACTAAATGACTTATAATGTATGTATTTCAGTTATGAGACCTAAATAGGGTTCTTACGTGATAAGAAATGTATTATTTTGATGACAATAGCATGCTTAATGCATTAGGGTTCCAGAACCTTTCCGCACATCGAATTGGTCTCATTAGTGTGTAGTAGGTTAACTTATTTATCTTGATGATTTTGGCCGTTAAGATAATTTTGATATATGCCAAAATTGTTTAGATAAATTTGAGATGACCTAGGGATATTATAGATGACTAATTGATGTATAGGAATTTTGGAAACCTTAGGGATTAATTTAGAATTAATCCAAGTAGAGTATAGCATTTCTAGTGTGACTAGATAATGGCATATAAACTAGGATTAAAGTGTTTCATCTGGACATCAAAATAATTGAATTTTAGGGTTCCTAATCAAATCACATTCATAATTTGGATTAGCTAAGACTAACACTAGTACCCAATTAGGTTCAAGAGTTGAATTGAATCACGAACTTTAGATGCATAGTTAAGTCACAACCTAAATTAAACCTCCTTTATGTGATACATGCATTTGATGCATTTTAAGGGTAGTTATGCATATAAGCTTAATTCAATTGAGTTGTCCATAATCTAAACGCATATGTGATATACATAATCAAGATCATCTAAGTATTGAGGAGACCAAAGGCTAAATCCCCTAACAAAATATTAGGACTTACGCCTTCCATTGATATGGCAAAAATCGGAGTTCTTTTGGAGTTCGATTGTTGGGCAAACCCAAGCCCGCTCTACACGAATATGTTTAAACTATCGAAATTAGGTTTTTGGATTAATAGGTTGGTCCTATTTGGAAGCGTTGATTTGTTAGGCAAACCCAAGGTCAATGTGGATATAGGCGAAGTTGGGTTATATACATGGGATGTATACAAATCAATACTTGATAACCCAATGAGTGTGCTAAATCAACAGTTGTTGGCACAAGTTGATAGTTACATAACTGAATGCAATCGGTATGAATGATACCTACCGATTGACTTAAGGTGGCTTGTTGGCAAACCCAAGGTCATTCTTGGTGATATCAGATATCGACCCATTAAGAAAACTATAAGTTTTCTTGAATTCATAGTAAGGGCTATGGATTTGAACAAGAATAATAGGACCTATACTGCATGTGATTAAATTCCTTATCGATATACATTAATGTACATTTTAACACTTTCTCTCATTCTTCTAGGTCATTAAATCGCACGATTTCTTCTAGTGTGAATATGTTGGGGTTATGTAAATATAGCGCTCTGGAAAGCAAGTACATTTACATATAACTTAATTTTCTTCCAGTTACAATATTATAATGACAATATTTATTATTAATAATAAAAAAGAGTTTAGTTTTATTTGTATGAGTATAATATAACTAGTCATAAGGTACCAAGATTCCTTTGTAAGTAATATACATATACATGGAGATGTATGGGAAACATGTATATTATTAGGATCAAATTAATTGATTCACAGTCGAATAATCAAGTTAAGTTGGTCGCTTGATTATAGTTTAGACTATGGTGTTGTGATCTACCTTCGTGTAAGTAAAGGAGTTTACTTCAAGGGAATGATGAGTTTCAAATCATGATAGTAGTTGTCTATCGGTAATGGCACTATTAAATGAATCTAGAATCATGTATGTTTTTAAAGAATAAAGTAAGTCGTTACTTTAATCTTAAAATATACACCTTAGCATTCGTTTATGACAAACCACAATCTTGATGAGCGGTGAACTCATGTGTGTTTCATTATAATTCTTGATAAGATCGGAATGAATTTTTATACGGTATCAATTCAGTGTTTGCATGTTGGAATTATTAATAGAAACATGCATCAGGGAACATTCACTCAAATAAAGAGTTTATAGTGATATCGTCACTTCTAGATGTTTTATAGAGATTGGTGACTAAACTGGCGCCAGTAGTTTAATGGACTAGCTACCCATCAAGTCTTAACAATAAGATTAGATCTTGTGTGTTAATCATCGTGTAGAGTGAAACAGGAAACTTAGAAGAAAAAACCAACATAAGGGCAAAATGATAATTTTACCCTTTATTGTGCAGATGCCTATAATGTGGTTCATAATAGAATTTGCGATTAGACATTATATTAATAAATTGAAACACATTTTCTCATAATTTTAAGTAATTCAAGAGTTCAACCGATTGTTTTTAGTGGAATGACATTTGATTAATAAGTTGGAATTAATTCTAATGAGATTAAATTAATTTCGAGCTTATTAGAGCTTGAATTATTTAAGCCCAATTAGATTCTCCTCTTGGCTTCTAGGAAGGTTATCAAGGAAAGTAAGAAAAATAAATGCAGGTTATTGGAAAGAAAATGAGACAGTTTGTAGAGAAATAGACAAATTGAATTTGGGCCAATAAGACTGAAACAATTTAATTAAGAGTTAATTAAATGGGTCTTAAGCCTATAATTAAATGTTGGGCTTACATTAATTAATTGTTAATTATAAGCCCAAAGGAACTTTTAATATTGGGTTGGATTTTGATTTAATTACTTAGATTAATTAAATTAAAATCTTTATTAAAGAGAGAAGAAGCAAAACCGAATTGTAGGATTCGGTAATCCTATCTACTTCAATGACTTGGTCATTAAATGAACATGTTATGATTATAGATAATTTTCAAGGATTGTAGTTGAGGGGTCTTCTTTTTGAAACATGAGAAAGATACATCACTTTTTGGCATTTTTTTGATTAAAGAGTGAAATGGAGTGGTGCTTTGTTATTACTCTCTCCACTCATTTCTAAAGCAAACCAATAATGCTACTCTTTATTAAAAGGTTTAATGGTTGGCTTTTAAATGAATGTTAGTTGTACGGTTTTTTTTATGAAAGCTAACATCCAAATGTCGGACTTGGAATGACGCAATTCTTTTAGCATTTTCGATGCTAAATATAGACGATAGACTTTTATTCTCGCTCTCTCTCTCTAAGCTCAAAAGACCATCGACAATAGAAAAGAAAATGAGAAGGTCTCATGGTTCTTCTTTGATCTAACCGAGTATAGCAAAAGTTTGCTATTTATTTTTCTTCTCCTTACCCACCAAAGGATCTTGTTAACCAAGTTCTCCAAGGAGAATAAGTGGTAGATCAGATTGGTTGTGGACACAGCAGCGAGGAGTCGAAGTTGTAGCAAGGAGTTGATAATATTCTGAGCTTGTTCTTATTTTATTTTCCTTATGCTGTCTCATGTATAGATTAAAAAGCATGTTGATTTGGTATTTTCGCTTCCACTGTGTTTTGATTTCAGAAAAAGTTTTGAAATCTACCATCTAGCCAACCCAAGCATATTTTTGTTTTCGATCCAACAATTGATATCAGAGTCAATTTTATTATGCATGATTCGGTTCCTATACGTGGCATGGGTTGGCAATTATATTAAATTATCTATACTGCAATTTTTTTATGTGATAAAAATATATGTTGTGTATGTTTTGGTTTGCTCTTTTGGTTGTCCATAGTAAATCGATTTACCTTGTAAATTATTCTTCGTTTGGTTTGTAACAAGGAGGGTGGCCTATCATCTCTATGTTTCCTCGTCTTTTTTGTTCGGTTTGCAAAATTCTGTAATTTTGAAGATGGACCAACCATGGATTGAAGAAAAAAAGATAAATGTTTTCAGTTTTTAGTTTGTGTTAATGGCAGCTTTTATTTTAATTAAATTATGTTAATTCTTGATTTTTTTAAGTGGTGGAATTTTAGTTTTACTGTTTACAAATCAGATTTTAAAAAAATGCCATTAACTCATTTTTAACGAACGGGTCGGGTCTTGCAAACGGAGAGTTTGAAGTGGAAGATCCAAGTCCAAAAAACATTTTTGGGCCTAAAGGCCTTGTAATTTTCTTTTAATTTTCTAGGATGGACAACTAAAAGTAGCTATTTAATTCATAAGATGAATGGATGCAAATAATATGTGATATTATGTGAATGTATGCCATTTAGAAAAATCGCCAACCCTAGGTTTTGCCTTGTATTCACTATGTATGAGATATGTAATGAAACAATATAGGATGGTTAATAAATTGCATCTAGACAAGATGGGATTAATTAAAACTTAAAGTTAAAAAAAGATTGAGTGGGAGAGGATGCTTATGTGAGAGTCCACGGTCTCCATGCGATGACCCATTTACATGTGGTGAAGTGTTACTCCCCATCGGAGGACATGATCCTAGATCTTATATGGTTTGGGTCTCCTAAAGGATAAGTCTACTCATTGGTAGCAAATGTGACCTCTCACCGAGGCATAGTTTGCAAGTACCTTTAGTGGATGAATCAAATGCTTGCACACTCAACATGGTTTATCAATAACCTGCTCATCGTAACTCTATTGATACATGCATAGACCAAATTATGGCATTTCTCAAAAATTTAGGTATGAAGATGCTTGGTATCTTTTTGAGTGGGAGGGTCGCAGTTTTTCTTTTAATGGATAAGATGGCCCACCGTCACTTAGTCCATTATAGATTAGAAAAATAGTCGTAGTATAAATTTTTATTTTTTTAAGTTTTGTTAAATCTATCAACATGCATACATGCATCATGATTTTATACAAAGTTCCAATATTTTTTGACTAGTATGCTCATTCTTTAATAATTTATATTTTTAGACATAATTACCACAATACGAATCCACTCACAATGCTCTTGATTAAGAAAAAATTGGAAAACGGAGAAAATTTTAATGAATGAAGATGTAACCTCGACATCATTCTCCAATATGAATGAATTTTATAGGTATTAACAAACAATAAGCTTGCAACTCCAGGTGACAAATCAACTCCTGAGTAAGTCCAACAACATGTGTGATGGCAGAATGTTAATAAGACTGCCAAGTGCTATATTCTGGCTTCTATCAATGCAATGTTAAGCAACTTACAGATATGCAAAATGTCAGTGCAATGGTCTATTACGTACATAAAATGTTTGGTGTGAGGGCTAGGTCTGCAAGGGTGAAAGCTATCTAAACCTTTTATACTCTCAAAAAAAAGCCTCGTGAATCAGTGCAGGATTTCATGCTTAAGGTAATCTCTGCAGGTATTGATGCCTAGTTGCTTAGAGCAGAAATGGATACAGAAATGCAGATGATCATGATCATCAACAACTTAAACTCATCTTTTCAGCAGTTTAAGTTGAATTATAAGCTCAACACCAAGAATTACTCTTTGAGTGAGTTAATGAATACCCTCCAGAATACGGAGAAGATATTAAATATCAGGGCCAATGGGCTAGAGGCTCATGTGACATCTTCTTCTAAGCCCAAGGGTAAGGGCAATCAAAAAAAGAAGGGTGCAAGAAAGGGAAGGCCCAAATAGGGATCAAGGGCCAACCCATGAAGATGAAGGCCAAAGAGGACATCAAGGGAAAGTGTTTCCACTGTGGTGAGAAGGGCCACTAGAAGAGGAACTACGCAGTCTACCTTGAGACCCTTAAGAGCAAACAAGGTATGAGTTTCCTAAGTTTGTTAGGAACTAGAAATGTGGCAGAATCATTTGATTCTTGGATATTAGATTCAGAAGTCACTGACCATCGTTACAATTCCATATAAGGGTTCCAGCAAAGAAAAAGAATGCCTAAAGGCTAGTTTCAAGTCAAGATAGCGAATAGATCCTATGTTTCGACATAAGAAGTGGGAGAAGTTATCTTAGACTTTCCTAATGGTCATATGTTATATTTAGGGGATGTATATTACATCTCAATAGTTGTAAGGAACATGATTTCTGTTTTTTATTTAATAAAATCTGGGTATTCCTTATATTTTTAAAAAGTTGTTTCAATATATGAGAATAAGGATTTTATTTGTAATGCGGTAATTAAACAGGGATCGTTCTTTGTAAAACCTATGACACACTTACTAAACGGCACTAAATTAATAAAACCAAGAAAAGCCAATGACTCTATCATTAATTCAAAATATTTGTGGCACTTAAGGATGGGTCATTTGAATCAGAAAAGACTCGACAGTTTAGTGAAGGATGGGATCCTTATGGGTTTGGATAATGATCTATTACCTACTTGTGAATCTTGTATTGAAGGAAAGATGACCAAGGCCTCATTTCCTTATAAAGGAAACAGATCTAAATCTACGTTGGACCTGGTACACACTGATGTGTGTGGGCTTATGAATGTATAAGCTAAAGGAGGTTATGAATACTTCATAACCTTAATAGATTATTATTCTAGTCATGGCTATTTATATTTGAAGCACAAAAAGAGTGAGTCCTTTGAAAAGTTCAAAGAACTCAAAGTTGAAGTTGAGAAGAAGCTAGGCAAGTCATTAAAATAACTTCGATCGGATCGAGGTGGTGAGTAATTTTCTGGAGAGTTCCAATAATTCCTAATTGACATTGGAATTGTTTCCAACTTGTTAGCTCCTATAGTATCTCAACAGAATTGTGTAGCTAAGAGGAGGAATAGGACTCTATTGGAAATGGTAATATCAATGATGTCCTATGCTAGTCTTCCAGAATCGTTATGGGGATATCCCATACAAATGGGAACTTATCTTCTTAACTTTGCTCCATCCAAATTGATGCCTAAAACACCTAGGGAGTTGAGGACTAGGCAAGTGCCTTCATTGTGGCACTTAAGGACTTGGGGTTGCCCAACCCATATTCTAAGGCTTGAATCCACAAAGATGGAACCAAGGTCAGAAGTATGTTTGTTTGTAGGATATCCTAAGGGTACACGAGTGTACTATTTTTATAGTCCTCAAGATAGGAAGGTATTTGTGTCGACAAATACAACCTTCTTGTAGGAAGAATTTGTGAGAAATCACAAAGGAAGAAGTGAAGTAGTACTAAAGGATTTATCTATTTCATCCAAACTAAGAGTTGATCTGGATATAATGGAACAAGATGTTGAAATGGATTCAAGAGTTGAATCGAAAGAGCATCCTGAACGTTGAGTAGTGCCTAAAAGTAGTGGGAGGGTTGTGAGACAACCAGACAGATATCTAGGTCTAACAAAAGGCATAATTGCCATCTCAGACTAAGAAGTAACAGATCCCATTACTTATATATAGGCTATTAATGACATTGATGCGGAAAAGTTACTCAAGGCAATGGAATCAGAAATAGATTCCATATACACCAATAAAGTCTAGATCCTTATAGATCTACCACCAGGTGTAAAGGCCATAGGGTGTAAATGGATCTTCAAAAGGAAGAGAGGATCTAATGGAAAGGTAGAGACCTTCAAAGCTAGATTGGTAGCTAAGGGCTATACTCAAAAGGATGGTATAGACTATGACGAGACTTTTTCTCTAATTGCTATGCTTAAGTCCATCAGAATTCTTTTGGCCATAGCAACCTATTTTGATTATGAAATATGGCAAATGGACGTCAAGACTGCATTTCTTAATGAAGATCTTGAGGAGACCATTTATATGGCCCAACCAGAAGGATTCGCTAAGTCAGGTAATGAGCATAAGGTATGTAAGTTGCAAAGGTCCATTTATAGACTTAAATAAGCATCTAGGTCTTGGAACATTAGGTTTGATAAGGCTATCAAAACCCATGGGTTCATACAAAACATAGATGAGCCTTATGTCTATAAAAGGATACAAGAAGGCAAGCTTACTTTCCTAATTCTGTATGTTAATGACATTCTGCTCATTAGAAATGATGTAGGACTGTTATCTACAATCAATGGATGGCTAAACGAACAGTTCTCAATGAAGGAATTAGGAGAGGCTAATTATGTTTTAGGCATCAAGCTTATAAGGGATTATAAGAATAAGCAGATAGCCTTGCCTCAACTAACTTACGTTGAGAACATATTCAATAAATTTACCTTGCAGGATTTCAATAGGGGTTTCACACCTATTAGACTTGGAATCAAACTTTCAAAAGAACAAGCACCTAAGACCTAAGAGGAGGTCAAACGTATGTGTAACATTCCATATGCTTCGGTAGTTGGAAGTTTAATGAATGTTATGCTTTGCACTAGACTGGATATCTGTTACTCAGTGAGAATGGTAACCGGATTCTTGTCCAATCCAGGAATGGAGCATTAGACTGTGGTCAAGTGCATACTGAAGTATCTTTGTAAGACGAAGAACTTAATGCTTTTTTACTCTAGAAGTGACCTTATTCTGACAGGATATACAGATTTCAATTTCCAATCAGATGTTGATTCAAGGAAATCAAATTCTGGTTCTATATTTACTTTGAGAAGTGAAGCCATAGTCTGAAGGAGTGTCAAGCAATCTTATGTTACTAATTCAACTATGGAGGCTGAGCTTGTTGCCGTTTGTGAAACAACAAAGGAAGTAGTCTAGCTCCGAAAGTTCTTAAAAGATTTAGAGGTAGTTCCTGAGGCAGAAAAGGCCATTACCCTTTATTATGATAATAGTGGGGCAGTGGCTAATTCTAAAGAGCCTCGGAATCACAAAGCTGCCAACTCATTAAGAGAAAGTATCATCTGATATGGGAGATAATACAACATGGTAAAGTGGATGTGGTAAAGATTCCCACATATCACAACCTTGCTGATCCATTTGAGAAGACGCTATCATAGAAGAACTTCGAGGGTCACCTAGAAGGAATGGGAATGAGGGATATGTCAAACTTCCTTTAGGGCAAGTGGGAGATTGTTAGGGTTATGTAAATATAGTGTCCTGGAAAGCAAGTATATTTACATATAACTTAATTTTCTTCTAATTATAATATTGTAATGAAAATATTTATTATTAATAAAATAAAATAGTTTAGTTTTATTTGTATGAGCATAATATAACTAGTCATAAGGTACTAAGGTTCCTTTGTAAGTAATATACATACACATGGAGATGTATGGGAAACAAGTATATTATTAGGATCTCAATTAATTGATTCACAGTCGAATAATCAAGTTGGTCGCTTGATTATGGTTTAGACTGTAGTGTTGCAATTTACCTCCGTGAAAGTAAAGGAGTTTACTTTAAGGGAATGATGAGTTTCAAATCATAATAGTTGTTGACTATCGACAATGATACTATTAAATGAATATGGAATCGCATATGTTTTTAAAGAATAAAGTAGGTCGTTACTTTAAAAGTAAAATATAGACCTTAGGATTCGTTTATTACAAACCACAATCTTGATGAATGGTGAACTCATGTGTGTTTCGTTATAATTCTTGTTATACTTCCTAATATGATCGAAATGGATTTTTACAAGGTATCAATCAAGTGTCCGCATATTGGAATTATTAATAGAAACATGTATTTGGGAACATTCACTCAAATAAAGACTTTATAGTGATATGATCATTTCTAGATGTTTTACAAAGATGGGTGATTAAACTGGCACTACTAGTTTGATGGACTAGCTACCCATCAAGTCTTAACACCAAGATTAGATCTTGTGTGTTAATCACCATGTAGTGTGAAACGGGAGATCTAGAAGAAAAAACCAACATAAGGGCAAGACGATAATTTAATCCTTTATTGTGCGGATGGCTATAATATGGTTCATAATAGAGTTTGTCATTGGGCATCGTATTAATAAATTGAAATACGTTTTCTCATAATTTTCAGTAATTTAAGAGTTCAACCAATTTTTTTTGTGGAATGATATTTGGTTAATAAGTCGGAATTAATTCTAATGAGACTAAATTAATTCCCAGCTTGGAGCTTGAATTATTTAAGTCCAATTAGATTCCCCACTTAGCTTCTGAGAAGTTTATCAAGGAAAGTAAGAAAAATAAATGCAGGTTATCGGAAAGAAAATGAGATAGTTTGGAGAGAAAAGGATGAATTGGTTTCGGGCCAATTTTAATTAAGAGATAATTAAATGGGGTCTTTAGCCTATAATTAAATGTTGGGCTTACACTGATTAATTGTTAATTATAAGCCTAAAGGAACTTTTAACATTAGGCTGAATTTTGACTTAATTAATTAGATTAATTGAATTAAAATCTTTATTAAAAAAAGAAGAAGCAAAACCAAATTGTAGGATTCGGTAATGCTATCTACATCAATCACGTTGGTTATTAAATGAACATGTTATAATTATAGATACTTTTCAAGGATTATAGTGGAGGGGTCTTTTTTTTTTGAAAAATGAGAAATGTACTTCACTTTTTGGCATTTTGTTATTTAAAGAATGAAATGTAGTGGTGCTTTGTTATTACTCTCTCCCCTCACTTGCAAACCAAACCAATAATGCTACTCTTTATTAAAAGGTTTAATGGTTGGCTTTTAAATGAATGTGAGCTGTATGGTTCTTTTTCATGAAAGCTAATGTCCAAGTGTTGGACTTGGAATGACACAATTCTTTTAGTATTTTTTATGCTAAATGTATCTGATAGGCTTTTAGTCCCACTTTCTCTCTCTAAACTCAAAAGACTATCAACAATAGCAAAGAAAATGAGACGGTCTCATGGTTCTTCTTTGATCTTGCTAAATATAGCAAAAGTTTGCTATCTGTTTTTCTTCTCCTTTTCCACCAAAGGATCTTGTTAACCAAGTTGCCAAGGAGAACAAGTGGTAGATTAGATTGGTTGAGGACACAACAGCGAGGAGTCGAAGCTGTAGCAAGGAGTCGGTAATATTCCGATCTTGTTCTTATTTTATTTTCCTTATGTCGTATCATGTATGAATTAAAAAGCATGTTGACTTGGTATTTACGTTTCTGTTGTGTTTTGATTTCGGAAAAAGTTTTGAAATCTATCGTTTGGCCAAACCAAGCATGTTTTTGTCTTTGATCCAATAGAATCTACTCTCCCTATTAGATTCCAACAAACTCACAGGACCTAACTTCTTAGATTGGCTACGAAATTTGAAAATTGTTCTCAAATCTTAAAAAACTAGGATATGTCCTAAATGAACCATTTCCCGATCCCCCTGCTGCCAATTCATCTGATGAAGATCAGAAAGCTTATAAGAAGCTACTGAATGATAGTGACCTGGCTAGCTGTATGATGCTGGCCTCTATGTCACCAAAAATATAGAAGCAATATAAGGGTATGGATTCTCATACCATAGTCTACCATCTGAGGAACTATTTGATGAGCAAGCTCGGTCTAAAAGGTTTGAACCTCGAGGTTGCTTTTCTATTCTACGATGGCTAAGGGATCATCTCTATTGCAGTATGTGCTGAAGATGAATGGATACATTGAGAGGTTAGGTAGTTTGGGCTCTATAATGGATCATGAATTAAGTATAGACTTAATTCTGACTAGTTTGACTGATAGTTATTTGTAGTTTGTGCTTAACTATCGGATGAACCAAATATCCATAATGATACCTAAGCTGATTAATCTGCTCAAATCAGCTGAATGGAATGTCAAGAAAGACAGTAAAGCTATGATGTTAGTGGATTCTACTTCTAGTTCTCGAAAGAAGAACCAAAAGAAGAAGAAGACGTCTAAAAGGCCAGTGGGAGGTATAGCCAAGAAGAAGGAAAAGGAGACAACTTCAAAAGGGATATGCTTCCATTATAACATAGAAGGACATTGGAAGAAGAACTATAAAGCTTATCTGGAGTCGCTAAAGCAGAAGAAGGCATTAGATGCCCCACCGTCTACTTCAGGTATGATATTTGTCATTGCAGTTAATACTATTTCT
>JANZXP010107814.1:0-18863 GCA_027576715.1 Erythroxylum flavicans
CAAATATCTCACATATAACCAAATTCACAACATTCCTTATCTCAATAAGACATAATGAATGTCACACATTTCATATACTCTTTTCAAGCATAATTTGAACATTTATCCCAATCAATCCCATTATTCATTCTTACACATATATAGCATATCACTTAATCATCACAATTTCAAAAATTTATTCACAATCCTGTATATATATAAATGCAGATGCATATGAGACTTCGCTTTCGTTTTTATTTGTTGCGACCGAGCACCTTTCACTGTTCCATATCCCTTATAGATATCGGGTTCTTTTTAGATATTGTCCCATACTCATTGTGGGTACTGAGCTCATTAATCACGGAGCCAGGCTTTACATGTAGATTTTTTAGCTTTAATCTCTTTCAGGCTGGCTACTTCGATCACAACGCCTTTATCTGCTCATGCATATCAATTTGATGCATCAAATCACAAAATATGCCATCAATAATATTTATTCATTATGTACAGTCAAAGTCACATTCATCGAACCTAAGTCTAGCATTCAACACTTATGTTGAGTATTCAGATATCTTTCAGAATTATAAGCAAATAGAACACTCCCAATACATTCCTAAATATCAAACTCCTTAGATTATTAATGTCCGGAATTATCACAATCAGATTATTAATAGTTCAATAATTAGGAGTTAAATAGAAATAAATCAATCCTAGTGAGAACATCTAGGTTACTCATAGTATGCTCCAAATCACATTATTGCCTAAATGGTCCGACAATGTCTGAATGATGGTATGCGCGTCTAAAATCATACAATTCACACATAATTCACATTACAAAGTTGATCAATCAATATATATATATATGTGTGTGTGTGTGTGTGTGTGTGTGTGTGTCATGTTTAATGCATGCTCAATTAACCTTTCCGGGTATGTAACTATTCATAAATTTTGACCATTCAACATCATACTTTGCATACTACTATTTTACAATCAGGTTTGTACCTTCTAATTAGCTTGATTTACTCCAAATTAATCAATCATACTTTACACTTATCCTTGAAAATTTCCATGATCCAAAAGCTTCTTATAATACACACACAATTGGTACTTTAAATCTAAAATTTCAGCAAGCTAAATCTACACATTCACCAAAATTTTCCAGCAACATATACTTATACATTCACCAAATTCTCATTCATAAATACCTTATGTTCTTCAATACTCATTCATCCATACCTTATACACATTATTCATGTCCTAAAGATCATGTTTGCATTAAAAGAACTCGTTTATTCCTTTAACAAATCATAATTTCTAGATTTGAACTCAACTAAATCAAAACAATCCATTCTTTAGATTATGACATCAATTAACTACATATCAAGATCTTAACCAATTAATCAAGCAACAATATAGGTTAATTCATAGCCTTAATAAAATCCAAATATACCAATTTATACTGAAATTTCTTAGATGATTCAACATATATGCAAGGCTGAAACTAAATTTCTAGAATTTGGCATCAACATCACAAATGTGTGTAACTTTTCTACCTTCAATACCTCACGAATTTAACAAGCTTAAAGAAATCACTAACACCTGAAATTTTCCAAATTTCATGTCCGTTAAGGTTACTTCATTTCAGGTTAATTTAACTTTCATATTGGTTACACTAAGGTTTACAAAATTCTACTCACTTATATCATTAACATTCATTGTTTTACAAACACACTTACAGCTCAAATTTCCAGATTTGAAAACACCTTAATAACACCCATCTTGATTCCTCATCAATTGTACTTCAATTCCCAACTTAAATCAACCATACAACAGTCCATAACCTACCACTTTCGTATATGCAAAAACAGACCAAAAAAGTACTCATTCATTCTCCATTTTCTAGCACATCTTCAACATCAACATCATATATAATCTATCCCAATTCAATCATCATAATCTTTCTATTATAACATGCTATAAAGAACAAAACTCTACTTACTTATTTAGCTTCCAATTCTAGTTCAATTCATCAAATCTACCTAGCCCTCCATGCATGCAAAATCATCCCAAATTCAAGGTAAAAATTAGATGGTTTTTGGCTATGATAAATGTCAACAAGAATTTGGTTGATAAATGTCAACAAGAATCTAGTTCTTTAGCTATCTTAGGATAGGTAAAAGCATGTATTTGGTATGGCAATTTAGCATAGCTTCAAGAAGAACACATGAATGGGAGATAGAAGCAAGTTTCGGTAGTGAGAGATGAGAAGAGAAGAAGAATGAGAAAGGCTGAAACTACACCATGTAGAAACATTACACTGTGGATGCTATATGTCACCATATTACATTAACATATGACCTTAAGCATGTAAGCCACTTATCTCCTTCTTAAGCTGCCAAATGTCACCTAGTTTCTAGTCCATTTGTCACTCAATCATTGCAGCCATTTGTCAATTAATTACCCATGCCAAATGTCACTCATTTATCTATGCCATTTGTCATATATTTCATATGTTTAGTCATCCTAATTTTCCATGGGTCAATTTGTCTTGCCACTTGGCATTTTTTCCTAGTGTAAATATACATTTTAATTCATCACTTTTCTAATGGTAACAATTAATTCCAAATTTACGACTTGTAATCAATCAAACCAAAATTCAAGACATAAACAATACTTCATGATCATTGTAAACCTTTCATACCCTAGAATATGTCAATTGAGTGCTTATACTATCTTTGCAATGTGTACACAATCATAATTCATGTGTGTATGCTAATGATATGCATGTGAATGAAATGCATTTTATAAATTCTCAATGATATTACTCATGTGTAATAGTCTAATTTTCTAACCCTTAGTATGGAAAACAGGCTATTACAATTCTCCCCCTTAAGAAATTTCGTCCTCGAAATTCTTACCTGATTGATCAAACAGATGGGGGTATTGTTTCCTTATGTTCTCCTCAGTTTTCTATGTAGCTTCTTCTCTCAAATGATTCCTCCAAAGGACTTTAACCATTGGAATCATTTGGTTTATCAATTGTTCAGTCTAATAACCCACTATTTTAACTGGTTCCTCAACATAACTTAAGTCTGTTGTAACTTCAACCTTCTGAACCTGTAACATATGTGTCAGATTTGACCGATATCTTCTAAGCATACTAACATGAAACAATTTATATATCTAAGTCATCTCTGCTGGTAAGGCTAACTTGTAAGCTAATGGTCCAATTCTCTCAGTAATCTCATATGGACCAATGTATCTAGGGCTTAACTTAGCCTTTTTACCAAACCTTAGCACTCCTCGCCAAGGTGATACTCTCATAAACACCTTATCTCCTACTTGGTACTCTATATCTCTCTGGTGCTGATCTACATAACATTTTATTGCCTATCTTGAGCCGCCTTAATTATACTACGGATTAGTTTAACCTTATCAATAGTATCTTGAATCAACTCTGGGCCTTCAACAATACTTAGACCCTCTTCATCCCAATACAAAGATGAACGACACCTTCTACCATATAATGCTTCATATGAAGCCATACCAATACTACTATGATAGTGATTGTTGTATACAAATTCAATGAGAGCTAAATATTGATCCCATGCTCCTTGGAACTCCAAAACATAAGCTTTGAGCATATCCTCAATAGTTTTAATAGTCCTCTCATTATGTCCATCTGTCTGAGGATGAAAGGTTATACTAAAGTTTAATATTGTACCCAAAGCTATTTGTAAACTACCCCAAAATGGACACTGGAACTTTATGTAATCTCACTGCCTCATTAACATACTTTTGGGCTAATTGATCTAGTGTATTATTCTCTCTCACAGGTAAAAAATGGGCCGATTTCATCAATCTATCAACAATGACCCATATGGCATCATGTTGGCTCGAAGTCCTTGGTAAACCCATAACGAAACCCATAGTGATCCTCTCCCATTTCCATTCCAGAATAGCGATGACTGTAACTTCCCAATTAGATCCTGTTAGAATAGTGCCCTAAAGTCAATCGCCTTTAGTGCATTTTTTACAAAGTTGTGTACAAACTTTATTTTCAATAATAAAGAAAAGCATCTTTCATTAATTTGGTGTTCATTCTTTATGAATTGATGTTGATCTATAAGCAAATTAATGAAGTCCATGATATATGACATAGCATGAAGAAAATTATGATATGATCATACTACTGAGATTCCTATCATCTATGGGAGGGTTCATGAGATGGGTTGTGACGAGCATGGGTTTGTTTGTCAAACCACTTACTTTCTGGCCAATTGGGGGTCATGATATGATACTAGATGCCACTTATGACTTGCTTGGATTAAGTGTTAATCAAAGTGGCCAACATAACTGGGCACCTAATAGGTCACACGCATAAGAGTGACTCAAAGGATTCGTAAAATGGTTTTGGATAAGGATCTATTATATGGAGAGCAATAGAACTAAATAGATCTTGATGAGATCGGGATATATCCTAATGAGATCACGACATTGATATTGTTGAAATAGGTCTCTTGTGTTTTTTCACACCCAGGACCCAGTAGGACCGATCCTAGTATGACTGGACCACCTCAGCATTTATATATATATAAGAGAAATGTAATGTGGAAGATAAGAGAGGTTAAGCATTTATGGTCTTTAAAGGAGAAAAGACAAAAGATCAAAAGCAAAAAGGAAGAAGTTCGTGAGAATTGTTTAAGAAGCTACTCACTTCTCTCTCATCTTTTTCATCTTCTTCCTCTTCATTCTCTCTACACAATTTGCTCTCTATAGAACAAAGAAAAGAGCTAGCACTCTTGTCTTTATTCTAGCCGTTTTCGGATCAAAGAGTTTGATTAGGTTAGTTTCTCTGATCTCTGCATGGATACTGTTGGAGACGGTCTGTTTTGGTCGTTGTAGTTTGCGACAACCAGCTGAGTAAAAGATCGAAGAAAGAAGGAGACTACACACAAGGTAAATGGTTATTATATGAATGATTGATTTGTGTAAATTCCATGAATTCCTCTATATATGTGTGTTATGAACATGTATGTGAATTGGGAATTTTCAGCTAGGTTTAATGATATTTCCTTGTATAGGCATATAGATCCTGGAATTCGGGAAAGTCCTAGAATAATTTTTTTTATTTATCTGCACCTCATTTATATGATGCGTGTACCGGGATTTTCCTACAGTGGTATCAAAGCCACTTATGCCCCATATAAAGGAGAATCATAACATGTGTGATGCTGTCGATTGGTTATGACAGTTGTGCATTCTAATTGTGTTGAATTTGAAATCAGTATAGAGATATTATTTTTAAAATTTTCTTGCCAATATTTGCTCATGTTGTTGAATATTTTTGTGGAAGAAAAAAAATTATAATTGTGATTTGATATGTTTTTGCTAATTAATTCCTTACTGTTCTGGTTGTTGTGTTTATGCACATTACATGAACAAGCATACTTGCAAATTCGAAAATAAATTATATAAAAAAATTTGGGATTTTCTTTCACCACCCTCTTTCTAAGATGTTATAAATGTTTATGAAGATGGAAAAATGTTTTCAAGGTAATTGAATGTTTGTTTGAGAATTTATTGTGTGATGCTAGGAATGTATGTGTTGAGGAACACAAATTCTAGATTGGCTTGGTTGCTGAGGTTGATTGAGTTTTTCTTAGAAATAAATTCTAAAAAGAAAGACATGGAACATTTTGGGAACATGTTATAGCCTCTGTAATTTTCTCACTATTTATTGAAGTTGTTTCAATGATTTTTTCAAGCAAAAGATAGAGCTGGATAGTTTTGAGAAAATTGTTGTACCTGGTTTGTTTGAAGTGGTGATTGCATGTTTTTTAGTTTCAATGCCTCG
This sequence comes from Erythroxylum flavicans, assembly GCA_027576715.1. Classification (NCBI taxonomy): domain Eukaryota; kingdom Viridiplantae; phylum Streptophyta; class Magnoliopsida; order Malpighiales; family Erythroxylaceae; genus Erythroxylum; species Erythroxylum flavicans. Next base: position 5,837 of record JANZXP010107814.1, read on the forward strand.
GATCATTTTTTATGTGATCATAAATATGTTAGTTTGATGTTGTATACATGCTAAACTGATTTGCTTGAAATTGTGATTTCAAAAATTTTCGGATGTCAAATATGTCACATTAGCATCTTGTTGGCATATTCAGTTGTCTTGATTGTTTTGGCCATCACAAGTTATGTGACAAATGCCGAAGTAGTCTTGATAAAGTGGAGATTACTAAGAGATACTTAAGGTGATAATTTGATGTTCTCAAATTATTTGGAAATCTAAGAGATTAATATTGTGTTAATCTATTTCAAGTATTTCATGTCTCGTATGACTAGATATGACAAGCATGATATAATTAAAAGTGTTTAATTGGTACATTAGAGTAAAAGGTATTACACTTGGTATATTGGTATTTTGAATTGGAATTAAAAACATACGGATTGAGAAATTAACTAATTCCAACATTAGAAAGTAGTTCGATTCAAAAGTTGGATCGAACATCAAATCTTTAGATGCATAACACATCACAACCTATACAAGAAAACCTTGTGTGATGGTTGCATTAAAGAATGCATGATAGGGTTGGTTAGGTGGGATGATGGATGGTTATGGATATAGATTCAATGTGATTGGTGAAATGTCCTAAATCATATCATATAGCCATTGTGAATATAATCCTACAACTTAGATGAGACTAGAATATGAAATCCCTCACACATAATATGAAAACTAACGCCTTCCATTAATATGGGGAGAACCAGAATTCTTTTAGAGTTAGGGTTGTTAGGTAAATCTAAGCCCGCTTTATATGGATATGTTCAAACCATGAAAATAAGATTTTCAGATTAACGGGTCGATTTTCACTAGAAGCATTGATTTGTTGAGTAAACTCAAGGTAAACATAGACAAAGGAGCAACTAGGTAGCATACATGAAAAGTACGCCCATCAAAAGTTGATAAGCTAATGTATGTGAATACATCACTAGTTGATAGCACTAGATGATAGTTGCAGTTATGATGCAATTGATATGACCGATATCTACCGATTGACCTAAGGTGACTTGTTGGGTAAACCTAAGGTCATTCTTAGTAATGTCAGATATCGACCCACTATGACACTTTGTCATAATTTTTTTTTATTCGTAGTGAAGGCTATGGATCCTTTTAAACTAATGGGAGTTAAATACATGTCATGCAAGTCTTTATAATCATGCGTGTATTTATATTCTAACATTCTTTCTTTCTTTACATTTAGGTTGATTGAAGATGTCTTCCAGTGTGAATTTGTGCTCACTTATGGATTCTAATAAATTGACTGGACCCAATTTTCTTGATTAGCTGAGAAATCTGAGAATTTGTTTGAGATATGAAGAGATAAGCTATGTCCTAGATGTTCTACTTCCTGATCCCCCTACTGCTGATGCTTTTAATGAGGATCATAAAGCATTTCGTAAGCATCTCAAAGATAGTGACATAGCTACTTGCATTATGCTAGCCTCTATATCACCTAAGCTGCAGAAGCAGCATGAGTCTATAGATGTTAATACTATAGTGTTTCATCTTAGAGAGCTTTTTAATGAGCAAGCTCGGTCTAAAAGGTTTGAGACTTCATAACTAAGATGACTCTGGGGACATATGCAGTGCAATATACATTGAAGATGAATGCTTATATTGAGAGGTTGGCCACCTTGGGTTTTGTTATGGAGTATGAATTAAGTTTTGACTTAATTCTAGTTGGATTGTCTGATAGTTATTCATAGTTTATATTGAACTATCGGATGAACCAAATCTCCACAACAATCCCTAAGTTGATCAATCTGCTTAAAACAGTAGAGCAAGCTATCAAGAAGGATAGCAAGCCAGTGCTAGTGGTGGACTCTTCTTCTTCTGGTTCAAGAAAAAAAACCTAAAGAAGAAAAGGTCCAAGAAGCCAAAAGGAAGTGTAGTCAAAAAGAAATCCAAAGAGACTGCGTTGAAAGGAACTTGCTTCCATTTTGGCAAGAATGACCATTGGAAGCAAAACTGTAAGATCTATCTGGAGTCTTTGAAGAAGAAGTAGGCATTAGATGCCCTGGCTCCTTCAGGTATGTTTTTCATTGAGGTTAATACTGTTTCTAATCATAACATATGGGTATTAGATACTGGTTGTGGCTCACACATATGTAATGATATGCAGGGCCTCAAAGACAATTCACAGATTACGAAGGCAGAACTGGAGTTGTGCGTGGACAATAAAGAAACAGTTGCTGCATTAGCTGTAGGCATTTATTTTTGTCACTCCCCAGTGGGCTTGTAATTAAACTGGATGGTTGTTATTTTGTACCTATTTTAACAAAGAACATATTGTCTGTTTCTTGTTTAAATAAAGCTGGTTTCCATTTGAATTTCAATAGCAATAGTTGTTCTATTAGTTTGAATGGAATGCTTTATGGTACTAGTACATTATGCAATGGAATTTGCATATTAGATATGTCGCATCCAATTATGAATGTCAATGACACGAAAAGACATAAACGAGATAATTTAAAATCAACTTACTTATAGCATTGTCGCCTTGGCTATATAAATGAGAGACACTTAGCTAAGCTCCACAAAAGTGGTAGTTTAGGGGGTCATTTAGTTATGAATCATATGACATGTGTGAATCTTGTTTATTAGGCAAGATGACTAAGTTACCCTTTAAGGGAAAGGGTGAAAGAGCCACTAGAGTATTAGACCTAATACATTCAGATATATGTGGTCTGATGTCCATCCATGCTAGAAGCGGTTTTCTTTACTTAATTACCTTTACCGATGACTATGCTCGGTATGGTTATCTGTATCTAATGAGATACAATTCTGATACATTTGAAAAGTTCAAACAATTCAGAAATGAAGTAGAAAACCAACTTATGAAAGGTATCAAGACACTACGATCCGATCAAGGTGGGGAATACTTAGACCAAGAATCTCAGCAATAATAGGATTTTATCTCAATAGACTCCACCTTACATACCACAACACAATGGTGTTGCTGAAAGGAGGAAACCAAACCTTGTTGGACATGGTACAATCGATGATGGGCTTTGCAAATTTATTAAAATCCTTTTGGCAGTATGCACTCGATACAACTATTTATTTGCTAAACAAAGTTCCATCAAGGCAATTGATGATACTCCATATGAGATGTGGACTAATAAAAAATCCTATCTTTCTCATTTGAAAGTTTGGGGCTGTCATGCTTATGTGAAGTGAATACAGTCAGATAAGCTTGATGCCAAGTCTGACAAGTGTTTGTTCGTAGGATATCCTAAAGAAACAATGGGATATCAATTTTACCATGCTGAGGAACAAAAAGTGTTTGTTTCGAAGCATGATGTTTGTGTATAAGACGGTTAGTGGGATTGCAATCATATTCCTTATGCTATATGTAGATGACATATTATTACTAGGAAATGATGTCTCTATGCTACAATCTATGAAGATTTGGTTTTCCAAACAATTTACTATGAAAGATCTCGGTGAAATAACTTATATCCTCAGGATAAAGATCTATAGAGATAGATAACAAAGGTTTCTTGGTCTTTCACAATCAACGTACATAGACAAGATGCTAAAGAGGTTTAGTATGGAGCAGTCTAACAGAGGCTATCTTCTTATCACTCATGGCATAACACTCTCGAAATTTATACGTCCTAACACACAAGATGAGAGGACGTGCATGAATATAATCTTGTATGCATCTATAGTAGGATCTATCATGTACACTATGTTATGTATGAGACCCAATATATCAAATTAAGTGTTACGAGCAGATACCAATCGACTCCTAGTGAGGGTCATTAGGTGGTTGTCAAGAACATCCTCAAGTACTTGCGAAGGACTAAGGATGTTTTCTTGATATATAGAGATGGAAATATAAAAGTGAGCAGGCACACAGATGCCAGTTTTCAATCTGATAAGGATGATTCCAAATCCCAATCAAGTTTTATATTCACATTAAAAGGCTAGGTGATCAATTGGAAGAGTTCCAAATAAGAGACGACTATCAATTCAACAACCGAGGTAGAGTACATCGCAGCTTCAGACATAGCAAAGGAAGTAGTTTGGATTAAGAAGTTCATTACTGAACTTGGGGTGGTTCCTAGCAGTGATAGACCCATATAGTTGTATTGTGACAATAATGGGGCTATTACTTAGGTGAAGGAACCAAGGTCTCATCAACACTCCAAGCACATACTCCGCATATATCATCTGATTAGCGAGATCATTGGTTGAGGTGATGTACAAATAGAGAGAAATCCCACTGAGCATAATATAGCTGATCCATTACCAAAGCCATTGTCACATAATAGATTCAATTCTCATATACTCACCTATGGTATTAGATACCAAAGCGATTGGCTTTAGGTCAAGTGAGAGATTTGTTAAAATAGTGCCCTAAAGGTAATCGCCTTTAGTGTATTTTGTACAAATTTGTGTACAGACTTTATTTCAATAATAAAGAAAATCATATTTCATTAATTTGGTGTTCATTCTTTATGAATTGATATTAATCTATAAGCAAATTAATGAAATCCATGATATATGACATAGCATGAAGGAAATTATGGTGTGATCATACTACTGAGATTCCTATCATGTGCAATTATGTCAGTATCTAAATTATCCCTAGTCATAGGAATAATGAGACTGGACATCGTTAATCTAAAGAGACTAGAACATGTCAAAATCCTTGATTTGATCAAGCAGTGGATCTCAGAAACTGTAAACATGAGATGTTTAGAGTTGAGATGTGGATATTTACTAGAGGTAGTAAGTACATTAGATGACCTACTATGAGATCATGATATGGATGTCCTATTCTAATGTTAGTGATAATCTCATCACAGTAATGGTGCAAGTATCCTTAGACTTGAGGTACTCAAGGATATCTTGGATACTGATTCTGTGCTTTAACTCCATTCCTTGTTGCCTTATAGAGGTTGCTCATAGGGTGGTGATTGGGTACAGATTAAGGTATTCGAAGCTAATTGAGTAGCCAATAGAGGATTCACCACTTTTGTGATAGCAGAAGATGATACCCATGGCTTCTTGTTGGGGTCATTACTTATAAATCTCTAGGCGGAGTACATGTGTCATGAAGATTGTCTTCATTGACATATAGAATAATGAGTCCCAAGACGAGAACTGATATCACTAGGGCCAGATTTGACGTAGTCAGTCAAGTGAGAGTTGACACTTTACCCATACTTATAACCAAGTGGGGTATAGCATGGTGAAAGGATGAATTATATAACAATTGTCTATGGGAGGGTTCGTGACGAGCATGGGTTTGTTTGTAAAACCACTTACTTTCTATTCAATTAGGGGTCATGATGTGTTGCTAGACGTCACTCATGACTTACTTGGATTAAGTGTTAATCCAAGTGGCCAATATAACCGGAAACCTAATGGATCATATACATAAGAGTGCCTAGGAGGATTTGTAAAATGGTTTTGGATAAAGATCTATTATATGGAGAGCAATAGAACCAAATGGATCCTGATGAGATTGAGATATATCCCAATGAGATCGCAGCATCAATATTGCTGAAATAGATCTCTGGTATTTTTTTCACACCCGAGACCCGGTAGGACTAATCCCAGCGTGACTATACCACCTCAACATTTATATATATATAACCTCTCTTATCTTCTATGTTACATTTCTCTTTTATATATATATATATATATATATTCACGCTCTTCTTTATCTCTAAAAATACGATGTCCTAACCACCCAACAGCTATTCCATCCCCATTGTCCATTGAGCCTACTCTGAACAATCCACCTTTTACCGGATTATTACCGATGTAATCATGAAAAGCAAATTTTTCAGGAATTTATATATATATATAAGAGAAGTGTAATATGTAAGATAAGAGAGGTTAAGCATTTATGGTCTTTAGAGGAGAAGACAAAAAATGATAGTGATAAAAAATCAAAACCAAAAAGGAAGAAGTTCATGAGAATTGTTTAGGAAGCTACTCACTTCTCTCTCATCTTTCTTATCTTCTTCCTCTCCATTCTCTCTCATCTTTCTGATCTTCTTCCTCTTCATTCTCTACACACAATTTGCTCTCCATAAAACAAAGAAAAGAGTTAGCACTCTTGTCTTTGTTCTAGCCATTTTTGGATCAAAGAGTTTGATTCGGTTAGTTTCCTCGATCTTTAAGTGGATACCGTTGGAGACGATCTATTTTGGTCATTGTAGTTTGTGATAACCCGATGACTAGAAGATCAAAGATTGAAAGAGACTACACACAAGGTACATGGTTATTATATGAATGACTGATTTGTGTAAATGTCATGAATTCCTATATATATATGTGTTATGAACATGTCTGTAAATTGGGAATTTTCAACTAGGTTTAATGGTATTTCCTTGTAGATCCTGGAATTTAGAAAAGTCTTGGAACAAATTTTTTATTTTTCCGCACCATGTGTATATGATGCATGCACCGGGATTTTCCTACAGAGCCTGATGCTCTGTCTTAATCTATTGACAAGTCAAATATTTAGCAATATACTCTGCCACTTCTTTCTTCACCCCTAGCCACCAGAAATGTTGTTTCAGAGTATTGTACATTTTGGTAGTACCAAGATGCATACCATAGGCTGTTATATGTGCTTCCTCCAAAATCTTTTTTCTCAGATCATCCACATCAGGTACACATAATCTATGCTTCAACCACAATGCATCATCTCTTAATTCGAACTCAGAATTCATATTCTATTTCAACTTCTCAATAAGCTTCACTACTTTTGGTTCCTTGCTTTGAGCTTTTTTTATCCTTTCATGTGATACCGGTCTAAGCTTCAATGTACCCAATGCTTCATTCTACCCTAAATTTAGCTCAACATTCAATACTTTAAGTTAAACTAGGTTTGGTAACCTCGATGTCTGAATTGTGCCACACTGCTGTTAGATTTCCTGCTTAATGCATTAGCCACAACATTAGCTTTACCAGGATGGTATTCAATCGTGCAGTCATAATCCTTAAGCAATTCAATCCATCACCTTTATATCATATTTAGTTCTTTCTGACTCAATAAAGATTTCAAACTTCTATGATCTGTAAATATCTGAAATATTTCACCATACAGATAATGCCTACAAATCTTCAAAGCGAACATCGCTGTAGCAAGTTATAAATCATGAACTGGATAGATCAACTCATGAGAACTTAATTGTCTCGATGCATATGCAATCACTCTGCCATACTGCATCAAAACACATCCTCGCCCCTAGTGTGAAACATCACTATATACTACATATCCTCCATATCCAGATGGAATAGCTAACATCGATGTTGTAGTTAATCGATATTTTAATGCCTCAAAGCTCCTTTGGCATTCATAAGTCCATCTAAATGGTACATTTCTCCTCAGAAGTTTGTCAAAGGGGTTGAGATCAACCCCTTGACAATCCTTCTGTAATAACCTACTACTCCAAGAAAACTCTAGATCTCAGACATATTTCTCGAGGCTTCCCACTTCATTACTACCTCAACTTTCTTTAGGTCTACCTATATGCCTTGTTTAGATACTATATGACTTAAGAATACCACTTGATCAAGACAAAATTCTCACTTACTAAACTTGGCATACAATGGCTTCGCTCTCATTATCTATAAGACTAACCTCAAATGCTCAAAATGTTCCTCTTTACTCTTCGAGTATACCAGAATATCATCTATGAATACAATCACAAAATGATCTAAGTAAGGATGGAATACCTTATTCATCAATGCCATAAAAGTTGTCGGAGGATTTGTTAACCCAAAAGGGGTCACTAAAAATTCGAAGTACCTATATCTAGTTCTAAATGCAGTCTTTGGTACATTAACTTTTGCTATCTTCAACTAATAGTACCTTGATCTCAAATCCAATTTAGTAAATACCTGAGCTCCCTGTAACTGATCAAGTAAATCATCTATCTTAGGTAAAGGATACTTTTTCTTCACTATTACCCGATTCAACTGCCTATAATCAATACACAATCTCAAAGTCCCATCCTTTTTCTTTACAAACAAAACCAAGACTCCCTAAGGTGACACACTGGGTCTGATAAAACCCTTTTTCCAACAATTCCTACAACTGGAGCTTAAATTCCTTAAGTTCTACAGATGCCATCTTATACAAAGGAATAGATATAGGAGCAGTACCTGGAACTAAGTCAATAGTAAACTCTATCTCCCTATCTAAGGGTAAACCTAATAATTCAACAGGGAAAACATCTAGAAAATTCCTAATAATAGGAATATTTTGAATTGTCTATTCATTCAGGGTATCAGTCACATAGGCTAAGTAAGTCTCACATCGACTTCAAATCAGTCTGAGAGCATTCATTGAGGAAATCAACCTAGCTAGCACTGCTTGACTAACATCTTGAAATACCAATCTTAGTTTATTAAGAGATTTAATAATCACCTCTTTAGTGTAGCAGTTCATCATAACCCTATGTGCAGTAAGCCAGTCCATACCTAAAATAAGGTCTATCTCTTTCAACTGTAATACTATCAGATCGGTTTTCAATTCCACCTGGTCAACCTGAATAATACACTCTTTACACACTTCTCCAATCATTATAGCACTACCTACCAGTGTGCTCACCTCTAATTCACATTTCAATATCTCTCTCTCATAATGCAGTTTAGAGGCTAGATGTGGTGCGATAAATGAATATGTAGATCCTAAATCTAACAATGTAACTGCCTCAATTTAAAAGACATGTAACATACTTGCAATAACATTTGGGGCGTTCTATGCCTCCTAGCTGGTGATAGCAAAGAGTCTGACTTGAGACTGCGGTTGATTACTTCATACCTCAATCCTGACACTAGTACATGCTAAGCTTGTTCTACCTCTACCTCTACCTCTCTGTCTTACTCCACTAGCTTTACTTTAGTAGACAGTCATCTCAGCCACTGATCCCTCTCTCACTCCAGATTTTGGTCCCAAAGTTGCGGGACAGTCTCTATTCTGATGCTCAAAAAAGCCACAATGAAAGCAAGCTCATGTTATCTTCCAACACTCCCCACCATGTTTCTTTCCACAATGTTCATAACTGGGCATATTTTGTGTTTGCCCTCTAAATATTTGACCTCTACCGTTACTAGCATAAACAAAGCCGCCTCTCAGTCTAAACCCTAATTGTCTCGATCTAGTTTGTGATCGAAATGATCTATTTTGGCGTTTACTAAATCTCCCACCAGAATCAACTTGAGACTCACCATGTCTCTTTGCTCTGAACTCCTACTTATACTCTCCTTATCCATCTATTAATAACTGTTCAATTCAGATTAAGATAGCTCTTAGCGCAATAAAACTACTTAAATCAGTAATGGTCAACCTCGTTCTAATCTCCATATTCAGTCTATTCTCAAATCGCCTACATTTATCTTCCTCAGATAGAATCAAAGTAGTAACATACACTATTAACTCATTAAACTATACCTCATACTCAGCTACAGTAAGACTTCCCTATTTCAGATCTAGAAACTCCTTCATCTTCCTATTCAGGTAGATCTTCGGCATATAATTCTCCTTAAAAACCCTCAGAAAGCCTTCCTATGTCAGTCTACAAGGTTAGGTAGAACTATCAGGAACAGTCTTCCACCACTAATAAGTCAAACCTTACAATAGTGAGACTTCATAGTCAAACCTCTCATCAGACTCGTAGTCCATCTGATCAAACACCCTCTCTGTTCTTTCCAACAAACGTTCTGCCTCTACAGGGTCTGTACTTCTATAGAAGTCTACATTCCCCTGCTTCCTAAGTTTATCATACCTCCTCTCCCTCTTCTCAGGAATTCTCGGAGACATTTGTTCAAACTGAGGTACTGGGGACTTTTTATTGGCTCCTATGGACTCAAGGTTAGCTAACTCTACGACTCGATCTCCTATAGCAAATGACATATAACAAACAATAAATGTGATCACTATACAAGTCTCTCACTATATATCATGTCTATATGTTCTTATATTTCCCTACGGATGCCAAACCATACTCTGATACCAAAAATGTAACACACCACTACTATAGAGCATATGCCCGAACATCCAAAGGACATTCAAGAACATAACCTATATTAGAGTATTACATTAACTTATTATGGCATCATACATATCACAAGTATTTAAAAGATCAACTTTTTCCATTTCATTCACAAACATAACTTACATTGTAGCATTACATTTCATAATCCATATATTTACAGTACCAAAAACATCTGAGAGTTTACTGTTTTGTTTTACAAAATGCTCTACATAAAATCAGAAAATTAAGTAAACATAATCTACTAGACTCCTCAAATATTAGCTGACCAGACCTTTAAGCCATTTTTGTTTCCAAAATTGACAACACTAGACTTATACTAGAATGCCTTAGTAGTTAGGTCTCCTTTGTACCTGAAAATCAACATTGCAATTTTGATGAGTTTGCAAACTCAATGAGTGAACCATCGTCAATATGCTCACTCAAGTCAGAACACAATAAACATCATATTATAACAATCCATCATGAACTACAAACATTTCATATAATCAGTTCAGAATAATCCAATCATTTATCTCAGTCATTTATTTCATCAACATGTTCACAAACATTGCAAATCACTATATCATTACAATTCAGCAATTCTTCACAATCATTCACATGATACATGTAAGGTAATATATATGCAAATGCACATAAGACTCCACTTTCATTTTTACTTTGTTATGACTGAGCGCCTATTTACTGTCCCATATCTGTTGTGGATACCGTGCTCATTTCATATTCTGTCCTGTACCCATTATGGATACTGAGCTCATTAATAATTGAGCTTATAGTTCTTTGTGCACATTTATAAGCTTTAAGCTCTTTTTCACATTGGTCACTCCGGTCACAACTCCTTTATCTGATCATACATAACAATGTGATGGAATGCATCAATTCACATAATATATTATCGATAACTTTCATTAAATGTATACAATCATTTATCACATTCATCATATCTGACTCTAGCATTCAAAATTAAGTTGACTACATATTTTCCATATTCACATACAATTCCGAAGCACTTCCAATATGATCCTAAATATCAAACTCCAAGAACCATCAATGTCCGAAATTATCACAATCATATCAATAACATTTCAATATCTAAAATTTAATCAAAAATAATTTATTCATAATGAGAAAACATCTAGGTTAACTCACAGTACACTCCAGATAAGTTATTGCTTTGATGACCCTATAATGTCTAGATGTTGATGATCGATTTGTGCTTCTTTTGTCATGTAATACATACATATAGTTCGCACATTACTAAGTTGATCAATCATATGATATTCAATCATGCATATATATATGTGTTTCATGTTTAATGTATACTCAATTCACCTTTCTGGGCATGCAACTATTTATAAATTTTGACCATTCAAGTATTATACTTTGTGTACTACCATTTTGCAATCAGGTTTATACCTTTAAATTAACTTGATTTACTCCAATTTCATCAATCATACTTTACATTTATCTTTGAACATTTCCATGATCCAAAAGCCTCTTATAATACACACAATTGGTTCTTTAAATCTGGAATTTTGGTAAGCTAAATCTATACATTCACCAAACTTTTTCTAGCAACATATACTCATACATTCACTCAATTCTCATTCATAATTACCCTATGCTTTTCAATACTCTTTCATCCATACCTTATACACATTATTTATGCCCTAACGATCATGTTTGCATTAAAAGAACTCATTTATTCCTTTAACAAATCATAATTTCCAGATTTGAACTCAACGACATCAAAACAGTCTATTGTTTAGATTATGACGTCAATTAACTACATAAACTTATCAAGATCTTAACCAATTAATCAAGCAAACAATAGAGGTTCATTCCTAACCTTAATCAAATCCAAATATACCAATTTAGACTGAAATTTCTCCTATGGTTCAACATGTACACAAGACTGAAATTAAAATTCTAGAATTTGGCATCAACATCACTAATGTGTGTAATTTTTCTACCTTCAATACCTCACGAATTTAACAAGCTTAAAGGCATCACTAACACCTGAAATTTTTCAGATTTCATTTCCCTTTAGGTTACTTCATTTCAGGTTAATTTAACTTCTATATTGGTTAAACTAAGGCTTACGAAATTCTGCTCACTTATGTCATTAACACATCAATTGTACTTAAATTCCTAACTTAAATCATCCAAACAACAGTCCATAAACTACCACTTTCGTACATGCAAAAACAAAACTAGAAAAGTACTCATTCATTCTTTATTTTCCCGCACATCTTTACCATCAACATCATATACAATCTATCCCAATTCAATCATCATAATCTTTCTATTATAATATGTCATAAAGAACAACACTTTACTTACTTACTTAGCTTCCAATTCCGACTCAATTCATCAAATCTACCTAGCCCTCCATGCATGCAAAATCATCCCAAATTCAAGGTAGAAATTGGATGGTTTTTAGCTATGATAATGACAACAAGAATTTAGTTCTTTAGTTATCTTATGAAGGGTAAAAGCATGTATTTGGTATGTTAGTTTAGCAAAGCTTGAAGAAGAACACATGAATGGGAGATAGAAGCAAGTTTCGGTGGTGAGAGATGAGAAGAGAAGAAGAATGAGCAAGGCTGAAACTACATCAAACAAAAACGTTACACTTTGGATGCTAGATGTGACCATATTACATTAACATATGTCCTTAAGCATGTAAGCCATTTATCCCCTTCTTAAGCTACCAAATGTCACCTAGTTAGGAGTCCATCTGTCACTCAATCATTGCTGCCATTTGTCAATTAATTACCCATGCTAGATGTCACTTATTTATCTATGCCATTTGTCACTTATTTCATAGGCTTAGTCGTCCTAATTTTCCATGTGTCAATTTGTCTTACAACTTAGCATTTTTTCCAAGTGTAAATATACATTTTAATTCATCACTTTTCTAATGGTAACAATTAATTCCAAATTTACTACTTGTAATCAATCAAACC
>JANZXP010107821.1:0-18859 GCA_027576715.1 Erythroxylum flavicans
AAAGTTTCTCTTTATTGTTTATCACCGAAGACACCATCTTGCTCACTTATGAACATTGGCTTTTGGATAATCTGTCAAGTTTACACCTTGTGAAGCTTTCTATCAATAGAGGTTTTAATTGTTGCATAAGATCCCCTGTTTATCCATCACCGAAACCAGTTGTTTGCTCTCCTAAGTTCTGGAAAATTTCTGAAGAGAGAGAAGCTTAATCAAGTAAGTTTTATGATATTGTAAATGACTTCTATTGAGGTTTTAATGTTTGTAACTGGATGCATGCGTAAATAGAGTACATTTTCATGCTTGTGGATTGCTGCATGCGTAAATGGTGTTGATGCATGTGTGGGTGGTGATGGAAGAAACAGATTCGGAGATATGAATAACTAGATAAAAGTTTGAAGTGAGCTGGAGTATGAGATATGCAGAATTTTACGGAACATATGTCTGTATTTAGGGCATAAATTGATCTGTAAATATCCAAATTGGATGGAATTTGATTCAGAGTAAACTAGAGACATAGAAATACATTTTTTGTACAGGAATTTTATTCGAAATATGTCCTTAAGTGTCTGGAAATTTAGCTTGAAGATGAAATTTGTGTTCTATCAAAGTGTGAAAATAGTTTGTGGATTTTTTATTATAACTTGAAAGATACTGAACCAAAATTGCATGAAATTAGCTTCATTAGAAACTTAAGCCATAAAGGAACAATTTTCCAGAAGAATGTTTTGCCTAAATCCTTCATATTCCTTGTCAAAATGACCATGAAAGATTGACTCGAAGGTATGTTTTGGGAAGAGCTGGGAGAAGTTGGAATAAAAGGTAGTGCACTATGCTGTTTGACAGTTTTGAACATCCTTCATTCTTTCGGCTATAACTTCTTCTTCTGACCTCCAAATGACTTGCTTTTTGAAACAACAAACTCATAACACATTTTTCGTCCTCTCCATAAAAATATATAGCCATCTGAAGTCATTCGGGAAAGATTTGATTGATGAATATAGGATGAAAATGAGGAAGTGAACTGGAATATTTTCATTGAATATGCTTCGGTATTTTGAGTATATCTTGACATATAGATTTTTAAATGAGTTTATTCTTAATTCAGATTAAAGTAGAGTCATACGGCTACAACTTTCTTGGTTAAATGTTTATTGCATGGAAAACTTGTTAGTCACCAAAGTGACCTAGCTTGAAAATATTAAACATTTAATTGTGAATGTTTCAAATGTTCATATTGATGTGATGTTATTAAAATGATATAAAGGTTGAACTGAACATTTGAAATTATTAATTATAATGCTAGGAGGTCAGCCAAAGGTGGGACATTGCTTATAATTAATGGTATTAAAGGGAATTTATCAATATATTTGGTTAATATGATTGTATATCCAAATATGACATCCATGTTGAAGAGAATATGATTGATTGTCCATTATAGTGAATTATGTTTGCTTCATGATAGATTACAACTATGTATTTAAATTTCACCCAAAGGAGAATTTAAATGCATAATCAAAGTTTATTATTAGTTTGAATCCATTTAGGTCTACTTAAAGCATCAATGCGTGAGCTATATGTTGTATTTGTAGCATCTTCTAATTTGTTTGCTTTAGGAAATGGCTTGATCAAGTTCAATGGTCTGAACTATGCATACTGGTCCGAACAAATCCAGTTCCAACTGGGTGTAATGGATTTATACTTGGCTATAGTTTTAGACACAAGGCCCACAACCATAACTGAGACTAGTTCGGAATCTGACAAGTCTTATTATGAGGCTTGGTAATGGTCTAACAGGCTGAGTTTGAATTTGATGCAAATGACAATTGCAGAAAACGTGAAGCCATCAATGCCTAAGATAGATAATTTAAAGGAGTTCATGTTAAAGCTTAAGGAATACTCCTAATCTGATATAGCTGATAAGTCTATAGTAGGGACTTTAATGAGTGAGCTAATGACCAAGAAGTTTGATTGGTCACAACCCATTCATGATCATGTAACTCATATGTCAAACCTAGTTGCGAAGCTGAAATATATGGGTATGGATGTGAATGAGTCCTTTTTGGTATAGTTTATCATTAACTCACTTCCTCTAGAGTTTGGCTAGTTTCAGGTGAATTATAACACCATTAAAGAAAAATGAAACCTTCAAGAAATTAAGGCTATGTTGGTTTAGGAGGAAGGGAGATTGAAGAAAATGAAGCAGCACTCCATTCATCTCACATTTCATCCAGGAGCTAGTAGCAGCAAGCACAAACCATGAAAGAAAGGCAAAGATAATGACAAAGCTCTCAGTAAAGTTAATGAGGGCCGAATCCATAAAGATAAAAGGTGCTACTTCTGCAAGAAGCCTAGTCACTTTAAGAAGGATTGCCCTAAAAGAAAGGCTTGGTTCGAAAAGAAAGGTACATACTATGTCTCAGTATGTTTTGAATCAAATATTATTGAAGTGCCTAATAATACCTGGTGGTTAGATTTTGGTGGAACTACTCATGTGTCACATGTTCAACAAGGATTCCTTACAATCTAACCCATAAACGGAACTGAAAAGTTCTTATATATGGGGAACATAATGAAGGCACGGATAGAGGGCATCGGGACGTACAGATTGATCTTGGACACCGGCTTTTACTTGGATCTAGAAAAATGTCTTTATGTTCCTGAATGTACTAGAAATTTAGTTTCTGTTGCAAAGTTGAATGTTTCAATTTAAGATTGGAAACGGTGTTTTTTCATTGTATAAACACTAGTACTATTATGGTTTTGGTACTTTAATTGATTGTTTATATCATTTCAATCCTAATGTTGATTTTGCTGCAACTCTGTTTCATATTGACTATATTATAGGAAGTAAACGTAATGCACAAAATGAATGTTCTGCTTCTTTGTGGCATAAAAGATTAGGTCATATATCCAAATAAAGGGTACAGAGGTTAGTGAAAAATGAAATCTTACTTCCATTAGATTTTGTTGACTGGGATATATGTGTGGATTGCATCAAAGGCAAGCAAACCAAACATATATCAAAGCATCCAGCTATAAGAAGTAACGAATTACTGGAATTAAAACACACCGACATCTGTGGTCCTTTCGACGTTTTTTCTTAGGACGGTGAAAAATATTTTATTACCTTTATTGATGAATTCTCACGATATGGTTATATTTATCTACTGCATGAAAAATCTCATTCTGTGGACATCCTAGAGGTGTTCGTTAATGAGTAAAAAGGCAGTTAGATAGAAAAGTAAAGATAGTGAGGTCTGATAAAGGTGGTAAATATTATGAAAAATTCGATGAAAGTGGACAATGTCCAGGTCCATTTGCAAAGTTTCTTGTAGGCATATATGCGTAATACACAATACCTGGTACACCACAACAAAATGGTGTAGTCGAAAGGCAGAATTGTACTCTTATAGATATGGTTAGGAGTATGTTAAGTTATAGTACTATACTGTTATCATTGTGGATGCACGCATTAAAGACCGCTACGTATCTGCTTAATCGGATTCCTAATAAAGCAGTTCCTAAGACACTTTATGAACTGTGGACAGGAAGGAAACCTAGTTTATGACACCTTCACATTTGGGGTTGTCTGACAGAAGTAAGGCTATATAATCCACATGAAAAGAAGCTTGATGCGAGAGCTGTTAGTGGTTTTTTCATCAATTATTCTGAAAAATCAAAGGGGTATAGATTTTACTATCCTAACCATAGTACGAAAATAGTTTGAGTCTAAAAATGCTTAATTCATTGAAAATGGCCCAATCAGTGAGAGTAGAGAACCGCAAAAAGTGGATATTCATGATAATCATGTAGAACCTACTCCAAATCAAGTAGAAACTACTACATCAAACGTGACTCCACCAATTGTTATTCCTCTTGTTGCATCACGGATACGCAACATACCGGAACACCAAATTAATGTTCCAATTCCATAAATTGAACATATTAATGAAGAACCAGCTAATGATGTTCAAGTTTCAAATGATCAAGTGATGTCACAAGAAGTAGCATTACGAAGGTCTGTAAGGCAGAGAAGACCAGCTATTTCAAATGACTATGAAGTTTACTCACTTGAACATGAATGTGACTTGAGTATTGATAAGGATCCAGTTTTGTTCAAACAAGCCATGAAATGTAACAATTCTGAAAATTGGTTCAATGTTATGAAAGAAGAGTTGAAATCAATGGATGACAACAAAGTCTAGGAATTAGTTAAGTTGCCGGAAGGTGCAAAGCAAGTAGGTTGTAAATGGTCTTTAAGACCAAACGTGACTCACAAGGCAACATTGAAAGATATAAAGCTAGACTTGTTGCCAAAGGTTATACTCAAAAGGATAGCATTGATTATAAAGAGACCTTCTCTCTAGTTTCAAAGAAGGAATCTTTAAGAATTGTTATGGCCTTGGTGGCTCATTATGATTTATAGCTTCACCAAATGGATGTAAAGACCACCTTTCTAAATGGTGATTTGGAGGAAGAAGTGTTTATGGATCAACTGGAAGGTTTTAAAACCACAGGAAAGGACAAGTTAGTGTGTAAATTAAAGAAGTCAATCTATGGACTGAAACAGGCTTTTCGACAATGATATCTTAAGTTTAATGATACTCTTACAATTTTGTAGAGAACACTGTTGATCGGTGTATCTATATAAAGGTCAGTGGGAGCAAGTTCATTATATTAGTCCTATATGTTGACGATATCCTTCTTGCTGCTAATAATCTGGTTTGTTACATGATGTAAAGAATTTTCTTTCTAATAATTTCAAAATGAAAGATATGGGTGAGGCATCCTCTATGATAGGAATAGAACTATTCCATGATAGATCAGAAGGAATGTTAGGATTGTCTCAGAAAGGTTATATCAAGAAATATTAGAAAGATTTAAAATGGAAAAGTGCTCCGCAGCGATAGTTCCGATTCAAAAAGGTGATAAATTTAGTCAAATGCAATGTCCAAAAAATGATTTGGAACGTAAGGAAATGGAATCTATTCCTTATGCGTCAGTAGTTGGGAGCTTAATGTATGCTCAAACATACACTCGGCCAGATATTAGTTTTGCTGTTGGAATGCTAGGCTGATATCAAAGTAATTCGAGAATGGACCACTGGAAAGCTGCAAAGAAAGTCCTTAGATATTTACAAGGCACCAAGGACTAGATGCCTACATATAGAAAATTAACCCATCTCAAAATGATAGATTACTCGGATTCAGACTATGTCGGTTGTGTAGACTCACGAAAATCTACATTCGATTACATGTTCTTATTAGCTAGAGGAGCAATTTCGTGGAAAAATGGAAAGCAGTCAGTCATTGCTACTTCCACTATGGAGGCTGAATTTGTGGCATGCTTTGAGGCTATGGTTGATGGATTGTGGTTGCGAAACTTCATCTTAGGTCTTGGTCTTGTCGACAGTATTACTAGACCGTTAAGAATTTATTGTGATAATTCCGCAGTTGTTTTCTTCTCTAAGAATGACAAGTATTCAAAGGGTGCGAAACACATGGATTTGAAGTACTTGTTTGTTAAAGAAGAAGTGCAAAAACATAAGGTGTCAATTGAGCATATTAGTACAGCTCTAATGATAGCTAATCCATTACCTAAAGGCTTACCACCCAAAACATTTATTGGCTATGTTGAACGGATGGGCCTTATAGATAAGTCCTTGTTAGCATAGAGTTCTAACATGTATATATACATATGATTGTCTTGCTCGAATTGCTATGACACTTATGAATTCAATTACAGTCATTTTTGTTTTTGCTCATATACTTGTTCCATATCAGATTGTATACAATAATTATTTATGTGAGATAACAAATTATAGAATTACTCACTTAAAATTTTATGAATTGAGTTGAATATGTGATACATGGAAGGAATCATATTATATAACTTGTGACCGCCATGATCTCATCATCTTAATTCAATTAACGGTGATTTGGTCGATTTAATGTATTATGTGCACTTAAAGTTTTATTGATGAATTACCAAGTCATAACATGGGCCAAGTAGGAGATTGTTAGAATATTTAATGACCCATGTGATATATGACATATAGT
Organism: Erythroxylum flavicans; assembly: GCA_027576715.1. Taxonomy (NCBI): domain Eukaryota; kingdom Viridiplantae; phylum Streptophyta; class Magnoliopsida; order Malpighiales; family Erythroxylaceae; genus Erythroxylum; species Erythroxylum flavicans. Next base: position 6,060 of record JANZXP010107821.1, read on the forward strand.
TTGAATCCTATGAAACAAACCCAAGATGATGGTTATTGGGTATTAACTAAAGGGATCTCAAATGGGTCAAAGACCCACATCAATGCAACAAGAAAGAAGAGAGGGAATAAATCTCCTTATAAAACTATCAACATCTATCAAACACATAATTATGGATATAGGTATGTCTACAAACGACGATCCATAAATGTTTTAACATTAGGCTCTTTACCGGGTGCTTCATTTAGTCTCTCAAAAACATCGAAGCAAATGCAAAATGGGTTATGAGGGAAGATATACTAGAGATAGAAGCAAATGGGTTAATGGAGAAGGAAGGTAATTGTGTTGTATGTTTTAAATTTTAATTAAATAATTAATAATTAGTTAGATAGATGACATATAGTAGCCACGTCAAAGACCTTAATAAAAAATTTAGCGTTGAAATATTTTCACAATCAATTAAAAGTTCAAAAACTTTAGTGCCATTTTTCTTTTACTTTGGGCTAATATCGAGTTTAAGATCTTTTTATAATTTATCCTTTTACTAATTTATAGATGATATTGAGTTGTCCATACCATGCTTAAGTGTATAAATTTATTGGAAATTTAATTAGGATTTAATTACTTCAAACATTTTAAAGTTTAATATAATTTATTTAATATATATAATTATTATTTATTTTCTTTTGGTTAGTTTAATTATTTTTCTATTTTTATGTTAATTGAAGATAAACGTAAAATGTATTAAAATTATTAAAAATTAACAAATATATCATTATTTTATTATCTTTTTAATCTTCACTAATAAAGATTGATGTTGATAACTAAAATATTTGATAGAAATAAATAGTAAATTTTAAATTATGAATTAAAGTGAAAAATAAATATAAAGAAATTCAATATACTTAACTCTTTTTTGATAGAAAATGAATAAAATTTACTTAATAACCACTTAACGAGTTAACGGTGGCTATTAATGCTCCCAATTATAGTTTATGATTACAACATTTTTTAGCGATTTTTATCGGTTATTTTTATTAAATAAAAATTTTAGTTTATAACATTCATATTTTTTCTATTTATAATATTCATAACTACAAAGTAAACGACATAACTTCATTTTCAAGTTCTGCTTTTATTAACGGAACATTGAACTGATGTGTACCTATTGTTGACAAAATTGTCGAATTGAATCTCACAGACAAAATAAGTAAGAAAATAACACGTAGAAATTTAACGAGGTTCATCTTCTAACTTAGGCTACGTCCACGGGCCGAACTCCAAATAAAACTTCCACTAATGAAAATAACAGGTACAAAGAGTGAAAAATAATACAGTAAAATAGTGACACTCACATACAAGGTGTTTCCCAAATTTATTATCCCTAGGATAATATCCTCACTTTTTTGTCACTTACTCTTTTAAGAAAAACGTTTCCTAAAAATACCCAAAATCACTTTCTCACTCAAGACTTTAAAACACTACCACATATATATGTATATTATGATGAGATATCCTTTATATAGACCCTCCACTGCCTTTTTGTTGGCACAACTTGCATGCAACTAGCATGCAAGTTGTTTACTACAACTTGCTTCTTTTTTTTAATACGTACATATGTTGGTATCGACTTACAACTCTCACCCTACCGACTATCTAGTATTTACTATCATTTCTGCAGATGATCGACAAAACTCAAACTTTTCCCTTGGTAGAATTTTTGTCATAATATCTGATCCATTCTTATCCGTATGAATCTTCTCAAGCTGTAATAGCTTCTTCTTAAGCACCTCTCTAATCCAGTGATATCTCACATCAATATGCTTTGATCTTGAATGGAATGAGGACTTTTTCCCAAGGTGAATAGCACTCTGGTTATCACAAAATAGTTGATATCTATTCTGTTGAAAACCAAGTTCATCTAAGAACTTCTTCATCCATAGGAGCTCTTTGCATGCTTCAGTTGTAGCAATAAATTCCGTTTCAGTGGTGGATAGAGCAACATATTTTTGCAATTTTGATTGTCGTGACACGGCTCCCCTTACAAAGATAATTAGGTAACCTAAAATAGACTTTCTCGAGTCAACATCGTTGGCCATGTCCACATCTGTGTAACCAACTGACACGGGCTTGGTAGTTCCAAAACATAAGTATATTTTAGAAGTACCACGTAGATATATGAGAATCCACTTCATAGCATCCCAATGTTCCTTACTAAGATTTGAAGCAAACCTACTCACTACTCCAATTACATGCGCAATATCTGGCCGTGTACATACCATAGTGTACATCAAACTTCTAACTGCAGAAGCATAGGGGACTTTCATCATCTTTTCCTTCTCTTCATCTGTCAAAGGGCATTGCTTAGTACTCAACCTAAAGTGATTAGCAAGAGGACAACTAACTACTTTAGCTTTATCCATGTTAAACCTTTGAAGTACTTTCTTATTGTACTTCCCTTCTGATAACCGTAATTTTTAGCGCCCCTATCTCTAATAATTGTCATGCCAAGAATCTGTTTTGCTAGCCCCAAGTCTTTTATGGCAAAAGACTTGCTTAACTGCTTCTTCAAACTATTAATTCTGTTGATATTTTGGCCAACAATCAACATATCATCAACATAAAGTAAAAGGATAATGAAATCATCACCAGAGAAATTCTGTATAAAAACACAGTAATCTGAAGCAATCTTCTTATAGCCTTGCTCCCTCATAATTATTTTAAACTTCTTATACCACTGTTTCGGTGTCTATTTTAAACCAAAAGGCTTTTCATCAATCTACAGACATAGTCCTCTTTCCCTTTTTTATTGAAACCCTCTGGTTGCTCTATATATATCTCTTTTTCCAAATCTCCATGAAGAAAAGCTATCCTGACATCCAATTGCTCGATTTCTAAGTCTAGACTTGCTGCTAAACCAAGCACTGTACGGATGGATGTCATTTTAACAACTCGTGAAAATATCTCATCAAAATCAATACCTTTTATTTGGTTGAATCCTTTAATAACCAATCTAGCTTTGAATCTTGGATGAGGATTGTGTTCATCATGCTTAATCTTGAACGCCCACTTATTTTTCAAAGCTTTCTTGTCTTTTAGCAACTTCACCAGTTCAAAAGTTTTATTCTCATATAAGGACTTCATTTCATCTTGCATGACTTTAAACCAATTCATCTATCATAGCCTCTTGAAAATTCTCAAGTTCTCTCCCATCAGTAAGTAACACATACTGATCACTGGAGTATCTAGTAGTGGCTTGTCTTAATCGCGTAGATCTCCTTATTGGAACCTGAACAGTCTCTGGTGATAGTGGTTGACATAATTTTCATCAAACTCTTCACCTGATTGATTTTGAATGGGAGCATCATCATCAGTTACATTTCGCTGGCGATTTTCAATTTCATCTCCAAATTATCTTGGCACCATTTTTTGGAGGAATGAACTCTAAGTCCATTGAGTTACCATTAGTTCTTGGAACATCCATTTTCACTTTGTCAAGATTTTTAATGGTTTAATCTTCAACAAATATAGCATCACGGCTCTGAATCAACTTCTTCTGGATTGTATCATAAAATCGATAACCGAATTGATCTTCTCCATAACCAATAAATATACACTAGCAAGTCTTGACGTCAAGTTTGGATCTCTCATCTTTAGGAATATGAACATAAGTTTTGCAACTGAAAACCTTTAGATGATCATAGGAAACATCCTTTCCTGACCATACTTTCTCCGAAACATCAGACTATAAAGGAATGTACGATGAGCGATTTAATATATGAACTGCTGTGAATAGAGCCTCAACCCAAAATGTCTTATACGACTTTGTATGTGAGAGTAGGCATTTAACTCTCTCCATCAAAGTCCTGTTCACCCCATCAGCTAAATCATTCTATTGTAGTGTCTTAGGAGGAGTAGTCTGATGACAAAAACCATGCTCTTTACAATAGACGTCAAATGGTCCAGTGTACTCTCTATCATTGTCTGTTCAAATGCATTTTAACTTCTTCCCAGTTTGTCTTTCAACCGAGGAATGAAATTGCTTGAAAACATCTAGCACTTTATCTTTAGTCTTTAATATGTATACCCACATCTTCCTAGAATGGTCATCAACGAAAGTCACAAAGTATTGAGCACCACCTACTGAATTTGGCATTGGCCCACATAAATTTGAGTGTACTAAATCCAGCACATTCTTCATTCTAGAAGGAGGGGAACTTTTAAAAGCAACTCTATTTTGCTTTCTTGCAAAACAATCAACATACTTCTTTAAATGTACCTAGTCAACTTCAAATAATACATTCTTTTTCACTAATTGAGTCATCCCTTTCTCGCTCATATGATCGAGTCTCATGTGTCACAATTCAATTGCATCATCTTTCTCCACTGGATTCACAACATCATTGAAGACCTTTGCCTGCATCCCATACAACTTTGAGCACTTCTTACCTTTGGCGATTACCGAGGAGTCTTTAGTAAGTTTCCATTTGCCATCTTTGAAAATGCTGCAAAAACCTTCATCATTAAGTATGCCAACCGAAATCAGATTTAGGTGAAGATCAGGAACATGTTGGACATCTTTTAGAGGTAGTCTCATGCCATTGTCTGTCTCTAAGTAAATACCACATTTTTCGGTGATTTTGGTTAAATCGCTATTTCCCATTTTAACGACACCAAAATCTCTTCCTATATATGATAAGAAGAGTTCTTTATGTGATGTGGCGTGAATAGTAGCACCATTGTCACCTATCTAGTTAAACTCACAGGATGCACTATTCAAATCATTATCATATGAGACGATGTGAAAGTCATCAATGGTGGTAGCCGTTGATGTGTGTTTATCATCAATGCTATCATCTTTCTTGACTTCTTTGCTTTTGTTCTTTTCTTCTTTGAACTTTCGACATAACCTTTTGATGTGACCTTTTTTTTGGCAGTGATGACACTCAACATTTGCATATTTATTTGATTTTCCTCTACTCTTATCTTTGAAATTTAGACCTCTAGATTTGCTCCTCCTCCTAGAACCTGTGACCAGAACTTCTAACTGTGGTGAAGATCCTGAACTCTGTGATTTCCGTCTCATCTCTTCATTCAGAATTCCACTTTTTACAGATTCCATGTTAACAACACCATCAACTGCAGAATTGGTGATTGAAGTCTTCAAAATCTCCCAAGACTCTGGCAAAAAGTTAAGCATGAAAAGGGCAAGTACTTCATCATCGAACTTTATGCCTATTCCTAATAATTGATCCGCGATCCCCTAAAATTCATTCAAGTGATCTGCTATAGAGGTACCTTCTCGATATTTTATCTATACTAATTTGGTCAGATAAAATAATTTATTGTTATTGATTTTTGAGGCATATAACTCCTAAAGCTTCTCCCATAATGTTTGTACGTGAGTCTCGTTGCAGATATGATTATACACATTATCTTTAGCAAATTGTCGAATAAAACTATATACTTACTTATGCTCAAACGCCCACTCCTCGTCTGATTTATTTTCAGGTTTTGTTGTGGTAAACACCGACAAATGCAACTTTGTGATGAATAGAAGATCTTTCATCTTGTTCTTCCATATGTGGTAGTTGGAGCCATTGAGGCTAATCATCTTGCTTATTTTTTCCTCCATCTGCGATGAGAAATGCTTTGTCACAGAACTGAAATTGCCCCGATACCACTCGTTATGAAAATTGACAAATTAAATCCCATAGGCAAAATAAGTAAGAAAATAACATACAGAAATTTAAAATGGTTCATCCTCTAATTTGGGCTACGTCCACGGGCCAAACTCTGAATAAAACTTCTACTAATGAAAATAGTAGGTACAGAGAGTGAAAAATAATACAAAAAAATAGTGACACTCACACACAAGGTGTTTCCCAAATTTACTATCCCTAGGATAATATTCTCACTATTTTTGTCACTCACCCTTTTAGAAAAAATGTTTCTTAAAAATACCCAAAATCACTCTCTCACTCAAGACTTTAAACACTACCACATATATATATATATTATGCTAATATGAGAGAGAGAGGGAGGGTCTTTATATAGACCCTCCATCGCCTCTTTGCCTTGCATACAACTTGTATGCAAGCTATCCACCGTGACAGCTTGCATGCAAGTTGTTTACTGCAACTTACTTTTTTTTCTAAATAATTACCTATGGTGATACCATGTGTCGGTACCGTCTTACACTTCACTCCCTTAGAGGAAGATCATGGTACCCCAATGCAGAGACACCACTCTCTGAGGATGATGTGTCCCTCACTCTCTCAATTGACATTAATGGCCTTACCATTAACAATATAGATAAAGCAGAACCATTCCAAACGGTGGAGCCCAAAAGGTCCTAACGGAGCAGGCGAAAAAGCTCCAAATACAATCATTGATATGTTGATTTTAGCTTGGAACGTTAGAGGTCTTAACTGCCTAAAAAAGCAAGCAACTATATGGGATTTTGTTAAGAGGGAAAAGCCTCAAATTGTAGGATTATTAGAAACAAAAATAAAGGCAAAGTAATTTTCAAGTTACAGATGTTAGGACCCCAGTGGAGTCTCCTCTCTAACCATGATCAGCATACTTTTGGAAAAATAATAATCCACTGTAGAAAGAATGTTCTTCGAGCAACTATTTTGACATGACGAAGCAAACTATTCATCTTCAGGTCCACTTCCTCCAGGAGCATAAGACCATTGCAACTTATGAAAATTTTGAAATGACTTTAAAGATTGTTTCCATTACCTTGAAGTTACAAAATTGAAGCAGACGGGCTACAAGTACACATGGTATAATAAGCAGAGCTCCAACTGGTTCATCCAGAAGAAACTTATAGAGCTCTTATCAATGTAAACTGAATTGCTTAATTTCCCAACAGCTTAGCCCACTTCTAAAAACCTCTCTTCTCAGAACACCCTCCCATTATGATATATAACCTATTCCAGTAGACTAGACGAGCTTCGCCTTTTCGGTTTAATAATGTTTTGGCTAATGTCCCTGAATTTGTTGAAGCTTATAGAGGTGGGGCTGACAACATGTTTAGAGGCACTAAACAATTTTGTTGTGTCTATAAGCAAAAGGTGATAAAACAAAAGCTTAAGGACCTCAATTCCTTGAGGGGCTCAAACACTGAAATAGCTCTACACACCACTCAGATAGCCTTAGTAGATATTCAATAGCTTTGTAAGTGCATGCCTAATGATCCCCTCCTTAAAGATAAGGAACGAACAACACTTTCGAATTACCTTAGAGAAGCTAGTAACTAGAACTCTCTACTCCAGCAACGTGCAAGGACGAATTGACTCAAAGATGGGGACAAATGCATAAAATTCTCTTTCAATACAATCTTGGCTCGAAAGAACCAGAACCAGATACTCTCCATCACCAATAGTGAAGGAGTTAAACTACATCATCTCAGAGAAATTAGATGGAAGCATTAAAAGACATAAAGCAATGTTAGTTACAAAGGGGTATACAAAAAGTTATAAAGTGGATTTCCAAGAGATTATTATAGCTAAACTTGACACAATTTACATTCTTGTAACTATAATAGCAAATCAAAATCCTTATTTTAACTTTGAATCTATTAGTCAAATTAGTATAGAGCAAATAAGAGTTGATCCTACGAGAAAAATTTGATTTACTAAATTAGTTTATTTGCCAGTAAGTTTATTATAATATTCCTAAAAGATTCTAATAAATCAATATCAACTTTTAATTAACAAAAAATCATTTTAAATAAAAGAGAAACTTATAAATGATCTATTTAATTTCACATTTGGATTTATAAATCAAAAAAGTCAACTTAAAAAGCAAATATCCTAACAATTTTGCTTATATGGAACAAATTATATCCTAAAGTAGAAATATGGTCAATGCATTAATATATAATGTCGTTTTTAACCTACATAAATAAGCTACAACAAAACTTAAGAAAATAAACTTAAAATGCATTCTTAGAACCACACAATCAATGCTCAAGAGTTGGAAAATTATTTTCTTTGTCACTAAGTAGTAATCATACAAAATATATAATGATGGAATTTTTAATGGTGAAACCAAATTATACAAATATGAAATTCTTAGCATAGAAAACTTATACTCATATTTCATTAATGACTCAATTTCTTTCTAGTATCACTTATCTTCCATGCAAACATGTTTCAAGTGGTTTTACAACTCTAAACTATCTAACAAAAACAAAAATACATTACTTTCACAAATCTAAAATTTTTAAAATAAAACAATTTTCAGCTATTTTCAATCAAAATTTAAAGTTCTCTTTTATATTTTATTTGCTATCAAACTAAGATCTAAATGGTCACTCAAACATGGATTAAAGTAAATAAAAATTTAGAATAGTTTTGATTTCAAGTAGATAAAAAGTTATGAGTCACAAAGTTAATGACAAGGCATACACATTTCATCTCAATTTTCTCACTAGCTATTTCTATATCATTCATATAAACATGAAATAATCATACTAGTGTAACTACATTTTGAATTATCATTTGGTCAATCAATATGCATGAATTTTAAAGTATCACCATCAAATGGAGTATATAAGCTAAACAATTTTTCATGATCAACCTTAATTTATAGTAGCTATAAAATCAATTTAAGTAAATATTTCTGCGCCTAATTTTCTTCCTAACTCAAACCAACTTGACTAAGATTTCACAGCCAAGAGTAAAGTATATAACACTTCTTTTCAAGGAAAAAATCTGAACAATTCTTCATAAACTTCAATAGCCCCTATTTCATCTTATAATACTTTTAATGTTTAATTGACAATTATACATCTAGTTCAATCAAGATACATATCTTTACATAATTCAACTAATAAAACAACCTTTCTATAAACTAATTAACCACTAAAAGAAACGTTCCAGATTATAATGATGTTAGAGAACTCTTATAGAACTTTCATCGATCACTTAGTACGCTATTGAAATCCATCCCTAGTTTGTTTCAAAACCACTCTCTTTTTCCATTATTCACTAGCATAATCACACAACAACGAACAATGATCAATTAACAACTCAAATAAACCCTCACAACTTAATCCACAATAACACTAAGACATCAAGCATACTACAGTTCATATACAAAAATTAAAGACAAAAAGATTAACTCAGGAACAGTAAGTGGACAATCAACCTCAAGATGGAAAACCCAAGACAATGGAAGTACTTGGTGGAAGAGCGAAAGAAGATAAGTAGATGGAAGAAGACAATGCATATAGGAGAAACGAAAAAGAAGAAAAAAATGAAGAAGAACAACCAGGGGGCCTTCGAGTGTATAATTTTCATCATCATCATCACCCAGTTTGGAATCCCGTAATAAAGCGAGGTCTGGGAAGGTCTGATAGTACTCTGCCTTACCCTTACATAGTAGAGAGGCTGTTTTTAGTAGACTCACATGCAAATGAGATAATAATGAAACAGATGGAAATAAATAGATAATGAGAAGGATATACTTGATATGGAGCCCAGCTTTATAAGAATACCTGGTAGGCAGGGATAGACACGTCGCTGCTCTACTCCCGTAGGACTAGGATTACGTGTGCTGAAACCGTGAGAGTATGGAAGTGTTAAGGGTATCGACATCCGTTCTGGGTCGTTCCCCTACACCTGAGTGTAAAAGACTAGGAGTATGACAGAAAGACTGGACTATCACACGCAACTATAGAAGACATATACAGCTAATTATGCTGTTAAAACACTGTTCGAGTGGTACCATAAGCAACTGCTAAGAAACTTTCTCGATTGTCTCGGTGAACTTCAAAGGGTTTCTCTCACCTTAATCCTATTCCGCCATAATTTTTTACTTTTGGCCGCTTCCGTAGTGAGAGCTAATTCTATCATATCTTTCTTGACCACTTCCCTCTAGTTCTTGTAAGGTCTGCCTCATCTCCTCCTGTATTTACTAAGGATAATTTGTTCACATCTTCTGACCGGCGCATCAAAGGGTTTTTTGCACACATGCCCAAACCACCTAAGCCTGGTCTCACGCAACTTGTCGGCAATACTGGCCACCTGAAGTTTGTCCCTCACGACTCGATTACGTACCTTATCTCGTCTTGTAAGGTCACATATCCATTGAAGCATACACATCTCTGCTACCAACAGTTATCTTGTATGACGACATTTGGCGGGCCAACATTATGTCCCATATACACCTAAGCCTGGTCTCATGCAACAGTTGTATGTCCCATATAACATTCTGTCCCATTAATAATAAAGCGACGTCATTTTACTTTAAATTTAAACAACAATACCAACGTCATTTGCATTTACCTATGGAATGATAATTCTGTCAGTAAATTACCTACAGAAATTTCTTCCGTCTATAAACTTCTTCACTTGTTTTTACTGTCAACCATTGTCACATATTTTTACAACAACTTTTACTATTCCGTCGCTAAATTCCTTCATCAAATTTTCGTGGATAAATTCCCTCCACTTTTACCGATCAATTTTTTTCCATCGCAAAATATCATTTTTCCCAACAAGTTTACCGATGGAATTAAATTTTTGTCATTAATTTACTACAGATTTTTTTATCAGTAAGTTTCCATCAGTAATTAGTAATTTTCTTGTGGTGGTTGTGAGAGAAATTCAGTTGGAACAACATCTTCACGTTACATGAGGCTCGTAATAGTTATCCTCTTTTATCCCTTTTTTATATTTTTTCTTTCTTTTATTACAAACATTTGTGTTCTAAACTTAGAAGTAAAAAATAAAAATTTTTGGATAAAATTTTTTATTTTTAATTAAAGATCTTTTCTCTTAAATTTTAACTACAAAATAATGATAAAAACTTCAATTGCACACCATATAAACATTAATAGACTAATAAAATATAACTAAAATAACAATTTAATTTAATTATTAAAGTTTACTAAAATTAATTAAATTTAATTAATTAATAATTTAAAAATAATTATAATAAGCTATTAATTTGTGTCAAATTTAAGTAGTTCGATGTGAATTTAAAAATTGAGTTAGATCTTCGCATAAATAACATTTAATTAGTCTATATATAATATTTATGTCATATATATTTTAACATTATTTTTTACCTTAAATCTAAAAGAAGGGACTGTTTTTAAAACATAAAATTATTTAAATGCTAAATTGATGCAAATATTTTAGATGAAAACGTAGTTTAAGAGTCTTCAAATAACGTTGGAGAATTTTAAACTTTTGACCATACAACATCGTTCAAAAATAATATTTATTGTTATTTTAAGCTTATATTAGACTCAAATTTAGTTTGAATTATTAAATTTGATTTATTGTTATATAATATCAGACATTGGTGTATTTTTTATTTCAATAAATTATTTTATTTTTACTTATTCTTATAATTTTTACTTCTTGTTTATTAGATATTAATTTTATAGTAGTTTAATATCGGTTGAATATTTAAACCTTAAGATTTTCTTTGACCAATTCGACGTCTAGTTCAGTCTTTAAAACATTGGTCTATTTAGAAAATTTTATATTTTTCTGACGTTTCCTCCTGTGTGTCTTTTAAATGTAGTTAACCTCTTTATCTCTATCTGTATCCAATCAAACATATTAATTAGATACGAATATCTCACCTTTCTAATAAATTGCTTTTCTAAGTTCCCCGATCTCATTCAGTTGCAAACTTAAGGAGAGTTTTAATTTTTATGAGATATCATCAAATCAAATTTGGTGTCCCACATTCAAAATGTCCAAACAAAATACTTGAAGTTCTCTACTTAAAAATGACTGAAAAGAAATAGAAAGGTCTTATTTTTTGACATGTGAGATTGTGGTAGATACTTAAAAGGAATCCGCAAATGAAGGCATCGATATTTAATGACTATAAAATCAATCACATAAGAGAACGCTAAGCAAGAACAGGAGGATCGGTGCATGCAAATGTAAGAAGCTCATGATCATTCTCGAATTGGGTCATCTCCTTTTCCTCAAGGCATATCCAAGCTTCAATACCATTGCCATCTTTTGTTTTGCTTAGCGCAATTGTGTTCCTGATCTTTGGCAATGGAATAATGGCGGCCCATGAAGGTCTACCCCAACCAAAGTCCGTCTCATACATTGGGAATCCGCAGAAGCTTGTGCAAACGTATGTGTGACCTTCGATGTTCATCACTGGTGGTTCTTTATTATTCTCTTCCAGGCTAATGTTGCTTCCAGCACTGTATAATTTGGTCAAACTTTCTCTGATATTACCTGCCAATTCGTTCAAAGCCAGTTGGTCTTCCTGGATTTCTACTGTGGTACACCAAATTATGTTCCCTATAGTGTTTTCTGGCAACGTTGGTCGCAATCTTTTCCGCATATTCACTGCTTCGAACAATATATATGGCCCAGAAGATGGCTTGGACAAATATATTGAAGCAGAAATGGCACATTTCATAATTAATGATAACACCAAATCAATAACAGTCAAATATTGCTGTCCTGAGATTATACTTCCCTTGAGTTTTGCGACTTTTGAGGCAGTGAAAACAAACCTTTTTGTCACGATTGACCCTTCTACAGTTAAGAATGGTCTAGGCATGCTAAGCATATCTGCGGTTGGGGAGAACGATGATTCCACAAATATTGGATCGGGTGATACTAATCTGCCCCCTTCTTGAGTCGTCATTGATACCCAACTCTGGACAAACGTGAGCACTGACGATGCATCTGCAAGCTTATGCGAAAGGCCCACAACTATGGTAATTCCTCCACAACTGAACAGTGTAAGTTGAATAACCAACATACAACCTGAAGGAATATTGCTAGGATCAGAAGTAGGAATTAAGTTTTTCAAAACCT